>OY769904.1:5468037-5585537 GCA_963669185.1 Dyspetes luteomarginatus
TGAAGCGACGGGTTGAGAATACAGGATAAAGAGGCGCAGGATATACAAGGACAATATATATGTCTATATATATATATATATGTAAATAGGATCGGTATCGTTGAGGCACGAGAACCTCAAGCATATCGTATGCGTAATGTGCGATGCTACGCGGCACTTGGCGAAGTAAACACGCGTGTACCAGCCGTAAAGCTCGCGTACGGACCATGGGGTGTTTAGTGCGTATTAACGGGGCGAGTCAGCCATAGAACGGGAAAGGGATGAATAAAGAGAGAGGGAGAGAGAGAGAGAGAAAGGGAGAAAGGGAGAGTTAGAGGGTGGCTCGAATAAGCGGCCAGGAGGCTCGTCGGTGCACGTCGAAGGGGCGTCGTCGAGTCCGACAGGGCCGAAGGTTCATGAGGGCGCTTGCGCGTTTCTATGACTACCAGCGGGTCGCTATACGCCCCCGCACACCGTACATTTCCCATTCCATCGTAATCATCTCTCTCTCTCTCTCTCTCTCTCATCTCTCTCTCTCTTCGCAAGCGCAACCCCATCGACTCCTATCCTCGCCCTTTGCAACACGTACCACCACCCCCACTTTATTCCTCTCTTGTACCCATCTATGCTTTCATTCCCTTGGCCTCCCCACGTCCCTTCAGTCACTATTCACTCCGTCTCATTCCGTCACTACTGCTGGTTCGCCTCGTCGCATCATCCCTCCACTCTGATCTACCCCTTCGTCGCTCTTCTATATCGCCTCTACCCCTGCTCTATATATATATATATTATATCTATATATACCTATATATCTATATATCTGTATACATATTTATATATATACATATATACCCGCGATACTCTTAGATATCGCAAACCACCCTCTCCTCTCCAATGTTTGCGCCGTTCCGCCTCTCGAATCTTGAATTTAACGTTTTAACGCACCTCTCCCGATCTCTACCTTTACGTTGATTCTCTCACTTGCCATGAGAGAGAGAGAGAGAGAGAGAGAGAGAGGGGAGGGGGAGAGGGAGCGAGAAAGCGCCTCACGAGACTGAAACGCTCTTCTCTCGTTACATACAGGTCGCATTAGCATATGCGAGTATTATATGGAGCTTTCCCTCTTAAACTGAGCACACTCTGTCCCACCTCCCTTCGACATATTTATACTATTTCGTATATATTTTTTTGTAAATTTGTCAATTAATGAAAGTCTGCCTATTCTGTAATAAAAATGAAGATCAAATTTTTTTTTTTACTAAACTTGAAAAAAAAAAACATTGTCACGTTCAGCGATTTCAACAACCCTGGAAAAAAAAGTCTTAAAGATTTAATTCTTACAATGAAAATGCCCCTTTCTATCTGTCGTTATTCGAAAAATTGTATTTTCCTGTATTAAAAAATAAATAAAAAATATATAATTGTGTGATATATTTTTCATCACTCACCATATCATGGCTAATTTTTTACCTTCCTGGGCACTGCAGTCATTTGAGTGGGTCATAAAATAAAATTCTCGATCTTGGTAAAAAAAAAAAAAAAAAAAACAAAACGTTTTCGTTTGTAATCGTCAAATAATTAAACTGATATTCCTGACATTATCTCTCCTTATAGCATCCTGTCGTATGTACATATATATTATATATATATATATATACATATATATATATACATATATATATATATAGTATGAATAACAACATCAACGACCCTTAAGAGTTGAGAGTAGCATTGTAAAAATTGACGCAAGCGTAAAGTGCGAGGTCGCACTTTTTAATACTCTCGTCGTACGTGCCTCGTGCTCTGGTTCTGCGGCGTTGAATAAAAAAATTATATAAAAATAAAAGAGGAATAAGGAAGAAAAAAGTGGTGCATGCGCCAAGGGACTACTTTACGATATTTTCATCGGGGCCTAAGTAGGTGGAACGAGTGAGAAACACACTATATATATATATATATATAATATTATGTACGTATGCAGTTTTGCTACACACGTACGTAATAAAGTGCTTTATGCGCCCAGGCAACTTAACCACAGGCGCGGGCACATCAAGAGTTGTATACGCGCTCTTCCCGCGTGTTGATGCCAGAAGAGAGAGAGAGGGAGAGAGAGAGAGAGAGAGAGAGAGAGAGAGAGAGAGAGAGAGAGAGAGAGAGAGAGAGAGAGAGAGAGAGAGAGAGAGAGAGAGATGAGAGAGAGAGAGAGAGAGAGGGGGGGAGAGGAAAGAGAGAGAGAGCGAGGAGGAGAGAGAGAGAGAAAGAGAGAGGAGAGAGAGAGAGAGAGAGAGAGAGAAAGAGAACTTCGCTTCTCCTGTCCGGGTGCGTGTGTTTAACGTTTACTGGCGACGTTACAGCCGGTCGTACGCATAAATCGCTTTACGATCTGTCGCTAAAAACGGGATTTCATGCGAAACTAGGTGGATAACGATGAAACGAATGTTGTATTTTACCGGAGGGTCCCCATAGATTGTGCACGACCGTGGGAATTCCCTGACATTAGTTCATATAACTCGTGAACCACCAAATTGGTTCTTTGACACCTCGAAAAAAATACTTTTCTCACGTAACGATTCTTACATACAACCGCTCATTTTTATGAGTTGAGTTTGGCCCATATTTCCACCCCCCCTATTAAAATATCGACAAGTCGATCTGTTTTATAGTCAGTTAAGAATTTCAATAATTAACCAGCAAACTTGAATTAACGACTTTTAAAAATCAAATATTCAAAGCATTATGAACTTTAGATGAGAGGAATCGCAATGAAATTTGAGAGATAATTTTACTTTAAGGGCTGAAGAATTCGACATTTTTGAAAAAAAAAAAAATCTGTTAATGCTACGAATGATGATGTTTATTTTTTTCCCATTTATTAAGTCATTTATCTATTGTATACGAAATAATTTTTGAGACGTTAAAAAAAATTCAATGATATATATCTTAAGTCAAAGATAACAGTTTTTTCAACCACCGGGCAAAAAAGAAAAGCTTGATCAATCTTAAATTTTGATATGTTATTCCACATACTCTCAGCTCTCAGTGGAACTACAAATAATCATGTGAATAAAAAATTGACAAAATGGCGTGCATTTTATTATAAAAATTTTCATCATTCTCCAAGCGAATGGATGAAATTTATCAGTCAGTAGAAATACACCATTTTGAAAAAACACTCATGTGAAAAAAGATCTAAGAAAGATTTTCGAAAAATCCATCAGCATTCCGTCAAGATATTTTACTTTTCGATGCATCTTTTTCTTTCTCCCTCCGGGGATCTCTCTGTGTGTCTTTATATATATATATATATATATGTCGAGGAATACGAGAACTTGGCATTAACCATTTAAACTTTGCCATGGGGGTGGTGATTAATGCGATTTGTCTTTTGCGAGAACTGCGCACATATATAGCGTCTGCACGATCGCTCTCTTCGGTGAGCGTCGAGTCGCTCGCACAAAACGAGCGATAGGACAGAGCTCGTTTGAGTGTGTATGCGCGCAGCGAGAGGGACGGTTGAAGGGAACGCGGTAGGGAAACTCAGTGCAAAGCGCTAACCAGGCCGCGCCAGAGGGGGAATTTGAGGTGGACCGCCCTCACTCACCCCCCCCCCCCCCACCCCTCCATCCTCACCCTCCTCGGTGGGTGAACTGGAGGACAAGATGATGGATGGTCCCTCTCCACCCCCTTAACTGCGCGAAGTGAGGGCCTCTCCCGACGCTGACGACGATGCTGACGCTAATGAGCAAAATATGAGGCGCCATCCCTTCGGCATTCTCACCCCCCCACCTGCCCCCTCTCTCACCGCATCACGATCCACTTTCTCGTGTGCACCCTCTCTCGTCTTCGCTTCCGTCTGACCTGCCACCGCCGCCACCGCCGCCACCATCAAACTGTGTTCTGAACTATGAGCCGTAACCACATCGGCTCTCTCTCTCTCTCTCTCTCTTTAACTCTATTCTTTCCCCTTTGTACTTTGACTTGGCACCCTTCGACTACCTCGTAGCTCTTCTGTCTCCACCTCGATATTGATTGTCGCCCTCTTTGTCCCTTATATTCCAGGATCCCAAGCGGGAGAATAAACGAGAAGAATGAGAGACGAAAAAGAAGACAGAAAGAAGGGATAAAGTACTTGATAATAATGAGAACGATCCCTCTCTTGGTATGCTGCTCATTGAAAACAACATTTTTCTTTTATTTTATTGGCTTTGTAGTCGTGTTTAATGTCTGCTATTGAAGTACCGGATTGAGTCGCAAATCTTGGAACGTAAATTGAAACTAAAACGTGTGGTGTTAACTAACATTTGATCGAATAATTAATATTCTAACATTTGTTCAGAATGAGAGGAAAAAAAGTACAGAAAGAAGGGATGAAGTACTTGATAATAATGAGAACGATCCCTCTCTTGGTATGCTGCTCATTGAAAAAAACATTTTTCTTTTATTTTATTGGCTTTGTAGTCGTGTTTAATGTCTGCTAATGAAGTATAATTAATATTCTAATATTTGTTCAGAATGAGAGGAAAAAAAGTACAGGAAAAAGGGATGAAGTACTTGATAATAATCAGAACGATCTCTTTTGGTATGCTGCTCATTGAGAACAACATTTTTCTTTTATTTTATTGGCTTTGTAGTCGTGTTTAATGTCTGCGATTGAAGTACCGGATTGAGTCGCAAATCTTGGAACGTAAGTTGAAACTAGAACGTGTGATGTTAACTAACATTAGATCGAATAATTAATATTCTAACATTTGTTCAGAATGAGAGGAAAAAGAGTACACAAAGAAGGGATAAACTAGACCGTATGATGTTGACTAACATTAGATCGAATAATTAATATTCTAACATTTGTTCAGTTGATAATTTTAAGAAAAAAATACAATTGTTTAAAAAATGTGCAAAGCTCGTCCAAATATTTCGGCTGGGGTTGTTATGTCATATTGTAATATTATAGAGTAACATTTTTATGATTAATTTTGAAAAGAATCACCTAAAGAATTCTAAAACATCTTATATGAAATAAAGAAAAACATATGGATTGTTAGACAATTTTTTCAAGCCCTTTTCTCTAGCTTTTGTCGGGAGAGCCGCAGAGCGAGAGAGAGAGAGAATTTTCTAGTGATAAGGTGATGATGGCTCGTAAGGTCGTGAAACAAAACTAATTAATTTGGCAAATCATCAGGTCCTTGTGTAAACAGGCTGGTTCGATCTGTCTTCTCGGCACAAAAGCGCGAGGGAGAAATGTCGTTCGGTATATATAGAGCTTGAGAATCGTGACGAGCGAGCAAGGGTGGGTGCGCGGGGGTGGCGGACGCTTTCAACGAACAGAGTGAAACGAAGGAGGAGAGAGAGAGAGAGAGAAGAAGAGGAGATACGAGGAGAAGGTGCAGAGAGGCGGAAGCGAGGAAGGGAAGAGCAAGAGGGGATATTCTCGTCCTTGGCTTGCTCACCGGGGGATGGATATCAAAGGGGAAGATGAGGAATATCAATCCCCACGGAGGAGAATGAGAAGAGGAGTATGAGGTGAAGCAACGACAGCCACAGAGACTCAACTTGGTCGAAGCTGCATCATCCTCTCTCTCTCTCTCTCTCTCTCTCTCTCTCTCTCTCTCTCTCTCTTTCTATATATATATATATATATATATATATATAGAGAGAGAGAGAGAGAGAGAGAGATAAATATATATATATATATATATCTAACCCCGTAGCTCTCAACTGCAAAATCCTCCGTTCCGGAATTTATCGCGGCCGTAACTGAGCACTTCTCTCTATATCCCTCTCTAAACTTCTTGTTCGAAACCCACAAAAAAATCCTTACAGAAAGTGTATACACATGGAAATCTTCGTGACAACGAGCCACCCGCGTTCTATTTCTTTTATTATTTTTCTCAGCTTTATCCCCAAACATATTTGTTTTATTTCCTTAATTATTTATTGATGTATGTGCGTGATGCGTTTTACGAATAACTCAAAAAATAATTTCCAAAATGTCGATAAATCCCATATCTACAAAGTTTCTATAAGTGCGTGTGTGTGTTTGCGGGTGATTTATGTGTGAGGAGTTTGCAAAATTAATACAGCTCAATCTCGCGAAAGTATTTTCGAAAAAGTTGAAAAAATCATTTTTTCAGCTTAGCACGAAGCGAAAAAAAAAACCTCAGCGTTGAGAGCCAAATAAGGCAAAAAATTTTAAAACATACTCATTGCATTGTTAATAAATATTCGATAGTATTATTTCTGTGGCGTAAAAAATAAAAATTTTAAGGCCAAACTTGGTAAATTATCCGACTGCTGCATCGTTAAGAGTAATGAATATATACAGTAGGCATTTTTTTTTTTTTTTCTTGATGTTGTGAATTGTCGATATAGTGTATGGGCCAAGGGTCATAAAATGTTATAGCAGAGGTGGGCTAGCGTAGCCCTTTTATACGGTATATACCAGAGAGCAGGGCTATCTTATCGGTGTCTGAAAATCGAGCGGCACGTGAGGTCAAGGCAGGCCACGTCAAAGCCACGCGAAACGACCCCTCTATTCCTATTTGTGTGTAACGTTCTCGGGGGTTTCTTCGAAGAAATGTATATACATTATACCAGGTCTTTTCCGATCGACGCGGCGAGGTCAACTATAGCTCTCTTTCTCTCTGACGTTGCGCCACATCGCGGGGCGCTTCCTTCCGATAACAAACGACCGACCAGCACGCTTCCAGCCACCTTACTGTACGTTTACACAGTAACCAGGGCCTTTATATATATATATATATATATATATATATATATATGACAGACCTACTTGTCTTTCTTGCCAAGTCATTTGACTCATTTCACTTCCTTTTGTGGATCTTTTGCTTCGCGATCAAAAGACCCATATCTCGTATTTTGTTCAAAGGCGCGGGCGGGACCTTCGTAACTGTAAGATCCGCTTGGTAGAAGGCAAAAAGGTTTTTCTTTTTATAAATAGCGAAGAAATCGGGTAAAGTCATATATGAAAGAAGAAAATCGCGAGGACAACTATATATATCGCGCCATACTCCCTTTCTGTACTTTTCCTATATCAAAAGCTATCCGACCAAACCGGCCTCGTACTCTCTCTCTCTCTCTCTCTCTCTCTCTCTCTCTCTCTCTCTCTCTCTCGTTCACCCTTATATTTTCTCTGTCGCGAGATAGAGCTTGAAAGGGGGTCGAACTGCGGCGGGTGTGGGTGGCCGGGGCTGGATATAGGGGGTGTTCTTTCCCTCCGTGACGGAGGAGTTGAAAGTGCCGTTGAATATGCATGAGGTGCTACGAGTCCCCCCTGACCCCCTCGCCCCTATCTACCATCCTAAAAACATTGGGCCCATATATAGTCGCACAAAGAGAGAGAGAGAAAGAGAGAGAGAGAGAAAACGGTGCTGGACGTTGCGCGCCAGCCGGCGGACAGCCTTTCCGCAACTCTTGCCAATCAATGTCCCATGAACGGCTCAACCGCCAAATTTCAACAAAACAAAAACTTGACAGACACAAAACCACTAATGTATATATGTATTTTTTTTTTCTAATTCTACAAAAAATCACGTAACTTTAACATGTATAAAGGGTAATTACGATATCGGTTAACAATAACTGATAATAGTTTTCATTTCAAATGTTCAACTCGAGTCTCACACGATCGAGACACACACGGAAGTAGAAAAACCTTCACGACACACAAAATTTAACAGTCAGTCACAATCGATCAACGGTGTGAATGAGAAATGAGGATGATAGAGTGAGTGTACCAGTGAATGAACGCTTAACATTCATAACTAGTGAATGAATTGTTGGGTTAAAATTACTATATCTATACAGATATAGTAATTCGCGTGTAAAATGTTCATTTACTGGGCTCTGTTCATTTACTGGCGCACCAACCCAAACAGGAAACAATTGAATTCTTGAATCGCTGATCACTATAGTGAATGAATTCTTGGGTTAAAATTACTATCTATACAGATATAGTAATTCGCGTGTAAAATGTTCATTTAATGGGCTCTGTTCATTTACTGGTGCACCAACACGAGCAGGAAACACTTGAATTCTTGAATCGCTGATCACTATAGTGAATGAATTCTTGGGTTAAAATTACTATCTATACAGATATAGTAATTCGCGTGTAAAATGTTCATTTAATGGGCTCTGTTCATTTACTGGTGCACCAACCCAAACAGGAAACAATTGAATTCTTGAATCGCTGATCACTATAGTGAATGAATTCTTGGGTTAAAATTACTATCTATACAGATATAGTAATTCGCGTGTAAAATGTTCATTTAATGGGCTCTGTTCATTTACTGGTGCACCAACACGAGCAGGAAACACTTGAATTCTTGAATCGCTGATCACTATAGTGAATGAATTCTTGGGTTAAAATTACTATCTATACAGATATAGTAATTCGCGTGTAAAATGTTCATTTAATGGGCTCTGTTCATTTACTGGCGCACCAACCCAAACAGGAAACAATTGAATTCTTGAATCGCTGATCACTATAGTGAATGAATTCTTGGGTTAAAATTACTATCTATACAGATATATAATTCGCGTGTAAAATGTTCATTTAATGGGCTCTGTTCATTTACTGGTGCACCAACCCTAGTAGGATAACATATAGATATATAATTCTCGTGTAAAATGTTCATTCACTGGGCTCTGTTCATTTACTAATGCACCAACCCTAGTAGGAAAAACTTGAATCGCTCATCGCTAGTGAATGAATTCTTGGGTTAAAATTACTATATCTTTTAAAATTTTATAATTCTCTTAAATTTTTTTGAAATTTTATAATTCTCTTAAAATTTTTTGTAATTTTATAATTCTCTTAAAATTTTTTGAAATTTTATAATTCTCTTAAAATCTTTAAAAATCTTATAATTCACTTAAAATCTTTAAAAATCTTATAATTCTCTTAAAATCTTTTGATATTTTATAATTCTCTTAAAATTTTTTGAAATTTTATAATTCTCTTAAAATCTTTTAAAATCTTATAATCATCTTAAAATCTTTAAAAATCTTATAACTCGCGTGTAAAACGTTCATTCACTGGGCACTGTTCATTTACTGGTGCACGAACCCCAGCAGGAAACACTTGAATCGTTCACCAGCCTTGAAGCATCAACGGAATACAAATTAGTGTTGAAGTTCGCGAGAACGGCATTAAAGAGATTCACACGACAGAGAATTACGATGAGCTGCAGCGTATAAACCATAACAAACCGTAAAACCGAGATAATAAAAAGACTCAAAAAAAAATTCCAAGTCTCATTTTTATCATTATCATCGCCGCCGCGTAATTTATTTGCTCTTGGAAAACGAGCTTTGCCTTTAGTCACATTGAAAAAAATAAAAAATAAAACGAACAAAAGAGAGAAAAAAAATAGAAAATGAACGAGTGAATGAGCGAGTAGATGTCAGCGATAAAAAAAAAAACTAACATAGGGAAAAAAAGTTGAAAATTTTCATGCCGTACGTCAGAGTCGAGACGATATGCAATGATAGAGAGAGAGAGAGAGAGAGAGAGAGAGAGAGAGAGAGAGCTCTCGGTTGATGGCACTGTCGCCATCTGTCGACGAGCTCGCGTGACGAGGTAGCCATTTTGTTTGTGGAGGTGGCCAGAAGGTCGCGGCCGTGGTGTCGCGGCACACCCGCGCATGTCCATTGGTTCCTCCCACCCGTTTTACAACGGCGCCACTCTCTCTCTCGCTCACTCGCTCTCTCTCTATCTCGCTCTCTCTCTCTCCCTCTCCTCTCTCTCTCTCTCTCTCTCTCTCTCTCTCTCTCTCTCTCTCTCTCTCTCTCTCTCTCTCTCTCTCTCTCTCTCTCTCTTTCTCTCTCTCTCTCTCTCTCTCTCTCTCTCTCTCTCTCTCTCGCTCTCTCTCTCTCTCTCGCCATCGCCGTCGTCGTTTTCTCTCCCAGCTTTGCCATTAGTTGTCGTTGTCGTCGTCATCGTCGTCGTCGTCGTCGTTGGCGTCGTTGGCGTCGTTGGCGTCGTCGTCGAGCATCGCCGAGACTCACCGAGGAGCCGGATAGACTCGTGAACCTCTTGCGCTCAGTAATCGCGCCTCTCCATCCCCCACTCTCTTCCATTCTCTTCTTCAATGTTCCTTTCTTCCCTACCAAGCGAACGCGGTCGCGTCACCCCACCATCCGACCAGCCATCCGCCATCCAAACGATGAGACGTCACGCTGTTCTTCCTGTTGCCCGTTTTGCCCCGATATTATCACTCCATTTTACTCGCGATTTATCGGCCTTTATCAACTTCATTCCCCGCCCAAATTCCATATTATTATTGCCCTTGTGGCCTCTCTATGCGGTGCAATTTTTTTTTTTTTCTTTTCACTTTCCTTTGGCTGACACAGCGACGAAATGGAATTGCAATTCTCTCATAATTCTCGGCCATTTTCGTTAATGTTCATGTCATTGTAATTTT
Source organism: Dyspetes luteomarginatus (assembly GCA_963669185.1). Classification (NCBI taxonomy): domain Eukaryota; kingdom Metazoa; phylum Arthropoda; class Insecta; order Hymenoptera; family Ichneumonidae; genus Dyspetes; species Dyspetes luteomarginatus. Next base: position 5,478,459 of record OY769904.1, read on the forward strand.
TACATAGAAATTACACAGATGAGGAAAATCTTAGCATTTATTTATTTTTATCGTTTTCACAGTTTTTGCGTGTCGAGCAAATGCACTGTGAATATTTTTACTGTTTTGTTGGAAAAATAAACATAAAAAATATTAACGTACTCCGAGTTCAAAATGATAGTTTCATTATTATTTTGAAATTGCGTTTTTTTTCTCCATCTTTAATTATTGTCATACCTTGACTATGATCAGGTCGCGTATTTCATTGTGTGTCCGTTTAAAAAAAATAATTTATTACGTTTATTATTTCTTGATGGCTTTATTTACAATTAAGTAAACTTCTCCTATATAGATATATATGTATATATATATATAGCCATACCTCACAATTCCCCAGTCTCATCTCATAAAAACCGAGTTCAAAATGATAGTTTCATTATTATTTTGAAATTGCGTTTTTTTTCTCCATCTTTAATTATTGTCATACCTTGACTATGATCAGGTCGCGTATTTCATTGTGTGTCCGTTTCGAAAAAATAATTTATTACGTTTACTATTTCTTGATGGCTTTATTTACAATTAAGTACACTTCTCTTATGATCAGGATCTTTGATCTATCTTTTTTGTGAGATGAGACTGGGGAAGTGTGAGGTATGACTATATATATATATATATATATATAGTCATACCTCACACTTCCCCAGTCTCATCTCATATATATATATATATATATATATATATATATATATATATATAGTCATACCTCACACTTCCCCAGTCTCATCTCATAAAAAAGATAGATCAAAGATTCCTCAACGATTAATTAATGAGCTAAAACACTCGTCGTTCTTTGATCAATGAAATATCGACGTCCATATATTTCATCGATCAACAGCTGCATACTAAATAATTGCCGTACCTCCACTGTAATATGGTCAGAGGTCGTTTTCACAGTTTTCTCCATTTAGACAGAATAATTTATTACGTTGTTATTGATTGGCAGTTTTTACTCACAATTTTATGTAAACTTCTTGATATATTGTCATATCTCACACCTCTACATTGCAGTCTCCTCTAATAAAAAAAAGGTGGATCAAACATTCCTGAACAATTAATTCATAAAATAAAATTTTCTTCTCGATCTATATCGCTGTATATGTTCAATAATTGCCATTACTTTACCAAAAACTGTCGCCAAAAACTGTCAGTCGTTTTGGCACACAAATAATTGTTTATTACAACAATTTCTATTTCCTTATGACTTTCCTCTAATAAAAAAAGGGGATCAAACATTCCTGAATGATAATTCATTTAAAAAAATCCTCTTCTCGATCTATATCGCTGTATATTTTCAATAATTGCCATTACTTTACTATCATCAGGTCTTTTTGGCACATAAATAATTGTTTATTACAACAATTTCTATTTCCTGATGACTTTCCTCTAATAAAAAAGGCGATCAAACATTCCTGAATGATAATTCATTTAAAAAAATCCTCTGCTCGATCTATATTGCTTCATATATTCAATAATTGCCATTACTTTACTATCATCAGGTCTTTTTGGCACACAAATAATTGTTTATTACAACAATTACTATTTCTTGATAACTTTACATATACATTTTGTGTAAGCCTCCTAAATATTGTCATATCTCACACCTCTACAGTCTCCTCTAATAATAAAAAGGCGGATCAAACATTCCTGAACAATTCATTCATAAAATAAAATTTTCTTCTCGATCACATAAATAATTGTTTATCACAACAATTACTATTTCTTGATAACTTTACATACAATTTTGTGTAAACCCCTAAATATTGTCACATCTCACACCTCTACAGTCTCCTCTAATAAAAAAGGCGGATCAAACATTCCTGAACAATTAATTCATAAAATAAAATTTTCTTCTCGATCTATATCGCTGCATATATTCAATAATTGCCATTACTTTACTATCATCAGGTCTTTTTGGCACACAAATAATTGTTTATCACAACAATTACTATTTCCTTATGACTCTCCTCTAATAAAAAAAGCGGATCGAACATTCCTGAACGATTAATTTATAAAATAAAATCCTCTTCTCGATTAATCAACAAAATATGGACGCCTATTATTAATTGATCAAAAAATGTTGTATAAATTCACCTATAATTTCCTTATAATTCATCTTTAATTATATACAGCCAGACCATATCCGTCAATATATTTCCATTTCACCAGTTATTTCTTGAAAGCGTTGAAACAAACATTTTCATATTTCACCAGTTATTTCTTGAAAGCGTGCATGAATTATTATTCTCATTGTTTATCTTTCTCGTTTTTGTTTTTTTTTTAATTCCAGTACTCATTTGACCAGACTGTACCGAGCCTCAATCTCGTTAACATCCTGTTGCCTGCACTTGGACGAGAGCGTGTACTCGAGGAGATAGCGGACGGTGCGACGATGGCGACACAGCGAAACGGAAGGAGAAATGACGAGGAGAATGAGAGAGAGAGAGAGAAGTATGCATGAGAGATATGCAAGAGTGTAAAAACAAGCAAAGCTGAGGAGAAAGAGACGAGAATATAGAATTGTAGAAGGAGAACATGGGGTATGAGTGTGTTTAGTATTTACTCTATATATATATATATATATATATATATATATATATATATATATATATATATATATATGTATAGAGTAGTGTATATACATATATATATATATATATATATATATATATATATATATGTGAGAATGGGAATGAGCGACGAGGAAAGAGGTGGGTGGGTGTGCGTGTGTCCCGATACACGGTAGAGTGCTTTTCAAGCGAGTGCAGTAGACTGACGAAGCTCCGGCGTGCACGGTCTGGTGATTAGCGCCGCCCCCCGGGGACGGTAACCGCCAATCGGTGGACAGCGTCGGGACGCCGACGTCGTGTATACTCGCCATCTATCTTTCTCTCTCTCTCTCTCTCTCAGCCTGCCACAACCGCGGGGTCCGCAGAATCGCGAATGGTGGGTAAAGGGACACAAGCAAAGCAACGACAAAAATCAATCACCGTCGTAACGCGGCAACTACACTGCCTGCACTGTATACGCTGAACTCTCTCTCTCTCTCTCTCTCTCCTCTCTCTCTCTCTCTCTCTCTCTCTCTCTCTCTCCTCCCTCTCTCTCTCTCTCCTCTCTCTCTCTCTCTCTCTCTCTCTCTCTCTCTCTCTCTCTCTCTCTCTCTCTCTCTCTCTCTCTCTCTCTCTCTCTCGTTCTCGTTCTCTCTCTCTCTCTCTCTCTCTCTCCTCTCTCTCTCTCTCTCTCTCTCTCTCTCTCTCTCTCTCCTCTCTCTCTCTCTCTCTCTCTCCCCCTCTCTCTCTCTCTCTCTCTCTCTCTCTCTCTCTCTCTCTCTCTCTCTCTCTCTCTCTCTCTCTCTCTCTCTCTCTCTCTCTCTCTCTCTCTCTCTCTCTCTTTCTCTCTTCTCTCTTTCTCTCTCTCTCTCTCTCTCTCTCTCTCTCTCTCTCTCTCTCTCTCTCTCTCTCTCTCTTTCTCTCTTTCTCTCTCTCTCTCCCTTTTCACCACTATCTCTACTTCCTATACTTTGCGCTCTGCGCATCTCTACTTCCATTTCATCGCAGCTTCATTATTTGCAGCTCATAATACTTCGCTCGGAATCTCTTTGGATATCTCTTTGGATATCAGATTTCAATTTTATTAGCATGCGCAATGTTGAGTACGACACGATGTTATCAGACATAAAATATTTTTGAAAAAAAACCCTCGAGACGAGTGAGCTTTTTTGATTATTTGTATCTTGCTTATTGTCAGATTTTTTTTTATTTGACTTGTTTGGGTTTGATTATATAATATTTAAGGTGATTTAAAAATTAATATCTGATAGGATCATTAATAAAATTGTATTTCATAATTTCAAGATTATTAGCACGCAGGATGTTGACGTACGACACGATGTTATCAGACATAAAATATTTTTGAAAAAATAGTTATCTAATAGGATCATTAATAAAATTGTATCCCATAATTTCAAGAACTTTGATCATCGATAAAGTGTTTTCCCATTAATCATTATCCACGTTATATTCATCCCTCTCCTGATTAGTTTAATTCAGGCACATTTATATTCTCAGTTTAAATATCGAAATATCGAAACTTTTTGGCATATTTTATCTCGTATACTCGTGTCAGAAATTTATCAGTGATGAGAAATTACCATGAAAATGAAGATTTTGTGACATTATAAATCATCATTGTTACCGTTATAACGGTCATTTAACCGTACCAGACGTTTATGTGACCAGTCATAATTCCATCTCGTATATCGACAAATTTCATCATTTCTCATCCAGATTCATACACAGCACTGAAAAATCTTTTATATAACGATTATTTGTCGAGATAAAAATATTTGCCAGAATCATCAAGAACATCATCAGAGAAATAATCTAATTGATGATATCCCTTCGTCTTTAATTCTCACATAGCACATATCGAGCGATTCTTTCAATTATCGATGCAATTATCACGCGTAATATCAGCAATCAATGAGTCCAAACGATAACTGTACGATATGCTGTCAGCTCGTAATACACGTGGAGATTACAATTACGATATATCATGCAAATCTTTCGCAGCGCTATGCCTTCTTCCTCATATTCCTTGGCAAAAAATGAGTCTCGTCATCGGCAAAAGTTAAAATGGAAAAATCGATTCGAGACGTGCACATAATGTGTCGTCTCTCTGTGGGCACACGTAACGGTTGCAATTATTAGGTGGTCTCGTATATATATAGTGAGAGGTCGCTTTGTGAAACAAAAGTGTGGGGATAATAGGGGTTTGGAAGCACGAAGCTCAGAGTCGTAACCCGTGACTGCGAAAAGATCTACCAGGACGATAGTGATCCGGCGTTTGCGATTAATTGGTATAACTGCTGCAGAGAGAGAGAGAGAGAGAGAGAGGGAATGAAACTCGCGCACTCAAACGTATATATATATATACACACATATAGTTTCTTACTATATATATATAGAGAGAGAGAGAGAGAGAGAGAGAGAGAGAGAGAGAATATCCGTGTGACGTGTGTATGGATGGACACGGTCTCTCACGCACGGAGAGTGCGTCCGGGATCGGGACAGGGACCATCACATCATTTGGTTTCTCTCTATGTGTTTTGTACGTGAGTCGTGTACCACGGGATATGATACACCAGCACTACCGAGACCGAGGCAGTTCCCGGGGTCTACGTGACAAAGAGCGTAAAATGATCGAACGGATACGAGGTGAGTTGACCCTGAGAGAGATAGCGTGAAATAGCGAGAGGGAGAGGAAGAGCGAGAGAGAGAGAGAGAGAGAGAAGGAGAAGCAGAAAAAGAGCAACCGATAAGGGAGGAATCTCGCTCGCAATGCCGGAACTGCTAGTTCCGGGGTGGCCCCAGCTGCCGGAAGTCGCCAAGGAAAGGCGCTACTCGCTAAACAGAATATCAAGCTCCGTCGAGAAGCTCCGAACGAAGCTTTTCCCGCTAGGCTTCCGCGGATATATCCCCAAACGCTGCTTTATCCCGAGCATGCGCCCCATTTTAGCTAACCACCCGCGACCAAGCGAATACCAGAGAGCTTTCCTTAAGGTTCTACGTGATCCCCATGGATAAAGTAGAAATTCATACCACAGATTTTTATCGTAACACATTCCATACCTTCCTTCCGTTCACCACAAAATTCAAGGTCTTCCCGGACGCAGCTTTATTTTTTTTTTTAAGTTTCTCGCGCAGCGTCTTTTAGCGATACGGGTCTTAATGATAACAATCATATGTCATCATCATCATCATATATATATATATATATATCCATAATGTGAAAGGGGTCACCTGCGGGGTCTCCCGTGTCACGATATAATGAGAAACTCGCGTCCTCTGTGCGAATATATACAAATGACCCGTATATAAAAAATAATTTTATCCATACTGCACACAACCGACTCTATACCGAATAGTTTAACATTGCAATGTCAGATACAGCGAGATAGAGTAGACATATCGAATGAGGAAAATTTTTCACATCGAACAAGCCCTCGAGTAATAAATAATGAGTGCGAGCTGAAAGGTTTTTGCGCAGTTGTTTTGCCCTACGCAGTACTATATACGATGAACATTATTAACCCAACGGTAAGAATTTTTCTTTTTATATTATATATATATATATATATATATATATATAGCGAGACGAAGAAAGCCAGAGGGTGTACAGCTAATGCATCTTGTCTGTTTGCAACTGACAGTCAAGTTTTACGCAGGTGCCAGTATATGTACAGAAAGATAGTTGTGCGCGTTTTGCATCTTGGATACCCGACAATTGGGAGACTCGATCGTCTCGGTGAATGAGAGAGAGAGAGAGAGAGAGCGTATTTGTGCCCTGAGCGATCTTCTCTCTCTCTCTCTCTCTCTCTCTCTCTGTCTCTCTTTCTCCTTCTGTCTGTCTCTCTCTCTGTCTCTGTGTCTCTCGACACGAGAGATCCTTGATGGTCCTTCGTTCCACCTGCGCTCAAGACATTCACCTGCGCGCGCGGGCGCGTGCCATGCTTTCTATATACATGCCAGCGAATTTATATATCGCGCGATCACGAGGCCGAGCTCCCCCCTCTCACTTTGGCTTAGGTAATCGAACATTTTTAATGAAACAAAATATTATTCGCCAGCTCATAGTGTCTGCGCGCTAGCGTGAGGATAATCGCCCTAATTTCTTCATCGAGCAACAAATCTGAATAGATTCGTTGTACAGAGTTGATGGCTAGAAGAATGCGTGACAACTGCGATAAGCTAAGCTGACTGCGAAGGGTGTTGAAGCTTCCGGCTCAGGAAAAGCAAACTTGAGATCTTTATTTTTATTATTTCTATGCCAGACAAGCGTATTTCTCTTCCACGATAATATCCCAACGATGTTTATTTCGATTATAACATTGTTTGTTTGGCTGATTTTTTTTAAATTTTAGGCAGAGATAAAATTTAAACATAGATAAAGCATAGAAATTCAAAATTGCCATGATGAGATATTCTAAAAAAAAACTTTCACAGTTAGAAAAAAAAAAAAAAAAATTGCGAAAAGCTTGAAAAGTTCGAAATATACTCTTGTGATGTTAAAATAATTTTTCTAGAGCCAAGAAAAAAAAATCTGTATGCGTTTTTATTGAGATTCCCGAGACTCGAGAGTGATAAAAGACTGGAATGAATATTTTATCGTCTGGTCTTGCTGCTGTCTAAGATTAAAAAAATAAACAACAGTTGTCATAGAATGTGGCGATGCAGCTCGTTAGATACTCGACATTTATGTTAACATTATACGGTTCATTATATAAAGATGACTTTGCTCTCGGTGATTATATATATATATATATATATATATATATATATATATATATATATATATATATAAAGAGAAATAAATATTTCAATGAAAATGATGCTTGGCGAGTTATGGCATAAGCGAAATGAGGTAGTCGATCAAGGCTCGTTTACAAAGATGAAAAATAAAAGCGATGAAAAGAGAGTTTGCATCAAATGATACGGCTTAGGTGGTCGCGAATATATATATCCGCGGCCATCTAAGCGTGGAGAACTAGCCCGGAGGGACGCATATATAGGAAGGATGACGATGGAATTGGCTGGAGAACGAGAGAGAGAGAGAAAAGTTTGGAAACGCACCTTGCGCGGCAGGTGCCATCTCTCTCGAGGCAGCCTGTCATCCTACCGGCAATAAAACCAAATGCACCGTGCGTGCCAATGAGTCTTGGTCGTTGTACAACGAGCTGATATTGCATCTGTGTGTGTGTGTGAGAGAGAGTATGAGTTGGAGTATGAGTGTATGTAAGGTGGACGCGCCGCGAGCCTGTATATGTACGCGGTACTTAAAAATATGTTAGCGGCCAGGAGCATAAGCACCGTGACCTCCGAGATAGGATCTTAAGAGCTGTGGCCACTGCGCGGCCGTCCGAGAATTGCCTGACTAACCAACACACAACGCACCACCGTCAGATGCGCTTATTTTACTCCTCTCGGCCTTTTTTACACACTTGGTATACATACAGCTTATTGCGAAGAGGGGTGAGCGTAACCGTGACTGTAACCGTCACGCCGCAACCCTCGACTCGACCGCACCATTTCTTATCGCTCTGATAATCCTTGCTGACCGCCACGACATACACGGACAAAATGGATCAAGCGAGATTGAGAAAATAATGGTCACACTGATGGTCAACGGTCAAGCTTAGAGATACATACAATCATCGTCACTTTCAATATTGATCGATCTTCAATCAATTGCAGATAAAATTTCTCGATCAAAATTGACCGACATCGAAATGACATCAGGGCGTTTTTGGGCGTGCGTGAGTGCTTTTGGGTCTGATAATTGGCTCTGATAATCCTTGCTGACCGCCACGACATACACGGACAAAATGGATCAAGGGAGATTCAGAAAATAATGGTCACACTGATGGTCAACGGTCAAGCTTAGAGATACATACAATCATCGTCACTTTCAATATTGATCGATCTTCAATCAATCGCAGATAAAATTTCTCGATCAAAATTGACCGATATCGAAATGACATCACAGCGTTTTTGGGCGTGCGTGTGTGCTTTTGGGTCTGATAATCCTTCTGACCCCCACGACATACACAGACAAAATGGCTCAAGGAAGACTCAGAAAATAATGGCCGAACTGGTCAAAGGTCAAGCTTAGAAATACATAAGAATCGTCACTTTCAATATTGATCGATCTTCAGTCAATCGTAGATAAAATTTCTCGATCAAAATTGACCGACATCGAAATGACATCACAGCGTTTTTGAGCGTGCGTGTGTGCTTTTGGGCCTGATAATTAGCTCTGATAATCCTTCTGACCGCCACGACATATACAGACAAAATGGCTCAAGGGAGAGTCAGGAAATAATGGCCGAACTGGTCAAAGGTCAAGCTTAGAAATACATAATCATCGTCACTTTCAATATCGGTCAATCGTCAATCGATCGTAGATAAGATTTCTTGATAAAAATTGACCGACATCCCAATAACTCGTATTTTTATGATCGTCGAAGTGAATTGATGATTGCAAGAAATAGCAAATCTGTAAAAAGTATTTTATTATCACAGCGTATCAAGCGTTTTTATGCGTGTGTGTGTTTTTTTAACTCTCTCCGAGTTCCATTTATGAGTGTACTTTTCCCAATGAATTACAAACTCATCAGCCATTTTCTGTACACTAAAGACATCTCCATGGTAATAAATCCTTAAAAAAAAGTATATGTTTCCCTATAGTCTCAATGAATAACTGAATAGACATCAAAACTGAATCTGACCGGAGAATAAATCGAATAAGTATTTTGTAGTCGGCTCGTATAATGAAGCGCAAAGACTAAGAGTATAGATAACGACCAGAGGAGGTCGGACTATGCTCGCAAATATTAAGGCGAAAGAAAAGCGCGCCAAAGAGGGTGTGAGAGTGAAGAAAGCAAAAGAGGGGAGGAGATCGAGGCCGCGTCATTGCCGGCCATGGACCGGTGATTGATGGCGTTGGGCGTTATCTTCTCACCCTCTTACATACCATCGAGCAATTCATCATCTCCGTCTGTTTTTCACTCACTTTATATGCAACATATTCCATGATTTTTATTCACTCCCGACGAAGAAGAAGAAGAAGAAGAAGAAGAAGAGAAAGAAGTCGAGAAAGAATAAGGACGGGCAAGCTCTTCTTATTTTTCTCTCGACGTTGGAGCTCTTGTGTTCTCGACGCCACCCACTCAACCCCCAAAATGCTTTATTTCTTACATCATCCTATCCATAAAACGACAACACACTCGTCCAACACACGTTTTACACCCAAGTGACAGCGACTCGGAGGGTGAAGAGAATCTCACATGGGAGATTATGCGCTTCATCTTTTTTCTCATACGTGTGCGGTAAACACGAGGAACATCAACCCGATCCGTTTAATACTATCTCTCGCATCTATTCCTGAACAATTTTTCCATAAAACTATCCCTTGTCTGTTGTCTTTTGGACGATACGAATTTTGTCCAGAGATTGAGGAAAAAAAGGGATACGAAAGTCCGGCCAGCAAAGCCCTTCGTCTGCTCGGAAATCCATCGGTCCATATTATAAACCTATATATATATATATATATATATATATATTTTTTTATCTGCATATATACACGAAAATATATTATCCAGGCACACCAATAGAGATATATCCAGACTATGGCGCGTGCCTGGCAATGTGTCCAGGCTGGTCAGTTTGATTTATCGGCACGAAATCGGGACATGCTAAATTTTGGGGAAAATATGTTGACCCCTCTGAAACTCGCGGGTAAAATGGAATGGGGATGAGGAAGGACTAAAGAATTTCCATAAAATGAATTATTAGACAGGGATGCTGTGACTACGCGGGGACCAACATACACTAGATGTGACGTTTTTGCCTACATCCTCTCGCATCCTTTCTCCTTTCGATAACACATATTCTTCTTTACTTTTGTCCTATGCATTTAAATGAGGGAATATGGCCCAGACCGATAAGATGGACCAGTAGTTTTCCATGGACAGTCGTAAGCAATAAAAAAAAAAAACATCGTGTCCAATTTTTTTATATTTCAGCCCCCATGAGGCAAAGAATGGTCCACATCAGTCAACTCGAGTCATCCCTATTGACGAGAATTTTTTTTTTTTTACTATTTAAATTGTAATTTAGTTAAAAAAAAAAATCCTACAAATATTTCAATTGTCAGATTCACGCTCATCCGAGAAAATTCCACATTTAATTTTAATGGAATTTCGGCTTTTATGATAAACATAAATATTCCAGTGGTCCAAATTTCCCTGCTTTATCCAACACAATTCCACGTGTCTCGAAAATTCTCCAAGGCAAATCATCAAAATCCATTGAGGAAGAAAACGAAACTCGAGAGGTCCTTCATGCGCGTATACATTTCACGAAAATTCACGACCCTCCAAGAACATGTAGACTCAGCTGCAAAGGGGTAGTTTTATGCATTTCGCGTCACCCGCGAATTTCTCACAAAATACCCACGGAAAAATCTTTCGTCTTCTCATACCTCAATGGAAGATTTTGAAAAGGGACGAGAGAGGTGAGTTAAAGTACGAGTGCTGGAAGAGTAAATCTAAGCGTTGTGTAAATCCGTAAAAGCTGCCGTCGCGAATGGAATAAGAGCGAAGGTATATAAGCCTCGTGACTACTTTTCAAGCAGAGTAGGTACCAGAAGAGGGTGGGAGGAAGAGGAGCAAGTGGAAGTGGAGAGTGCAAAAAGAGTCCAACTCATCGGGACGAATCCAGGCTGGAATATCGTTGGACAACCGGGGATGTCGGACGTATACGAATGGATGCTGCATATATATATATGTATATGTGTATATATATATATAATATATGCATATATATAATATATAATATACATGTATATAGATGTATACATAAAGTATAGATGGAGAGGTTAGTACGTCTGGATTTGCAGAGGCGCGAGAGCGTGGGAGCAAGCACAGCCAGCGAAGCGCGAGAGGTAAGGCGGCTTGGCTCGGCGCGCCCGAACGAATGAAACGCGATGAGCGTTGGTACGGCAGTGACGATGGAAGAGCACAAGAGCAACGGACGGTTATAGGGGGTAAAAGGGGCCGTGAGAGGGTGGCGAGAGAAGAGAAACGAAGAAGACCTCGAGAGTCGTCGCACCCCAGGAGGAATCTGCATTTCAGCCTTTCCATCCGTGTCCTTCCGTACACTCTACATATATATATATATATATATGTATATATATATATATACTGGTATGGCACTCTGTCGAGCCGAGAGAGCTTTCGAGCGGCTCGCAAACACTCCGAAGCTCTCTCGGTTGTCTCGCAAGCCCCTGATTTTAACCCTCGTCTTCATATATATATATATATATATGTATGTATGTATATATGCGTATATATAGGTATATGAGGCTTCGTAGAAATCACCCTCACTGTGCTTTACCACCTATTGCACTAGATATATGTATATCTGTATGTATATATATATATATATGTAGATAGGAGAAATAGGAAGGAGAAAGGGGGTACATATAGAGAAATCGCACTGCCAAATCGCACTTTATTCCTGTAAACTCCACTCCTATAGTCTCCCTAGCTCCTTCGAGGACACCTCGTGCCCTCTACCGGCCCCTTTTGTCATTCTACGTACTTTTCCTCTTGATCCTCTAGTATTTGCCTCCCCCACTGGGCCCCTTGGAAAGAGTTTGCACGCCATCTATCTCCCTTACCCGTTTTTGTTTGCCATGATCGCATCAGCAAATTTTACACTCACGAATTTACTCGTGTAAATCGCCCCTGCATTTGAGCGAAATATGAATCGTTGCCAGGTCAATTTTTTAAACAATTTTGTTTGGGGCCCGGAGGGGGGGGGGCAAAGAAACGAGATGAAGGTGATGGAGAGGTCACGAGAACTCTCTCAATGTTCGCTGATATATTTATTTTTAATTATAAGATTGTAGGATTTATTCGTTTTTTTTTTTTTTTTATTGTAAAAATTTATTAATTTTTGTAATAATTTCGCGAAAACCGTTGTAATTATCATTTTTTTATAATCACACGCCATTACGCAGTCGTGAATTTTTTTTTTTTTTTTTTTTTTTCAATGCTCTTCCGATCGAAAGACAAGGGAGAGGGCGCGTTGCAAATCACTTCGTGAGAAATCGCGGTAAAGTAATCGTCCGTGCGAAGGAACTCCACTCCCGTCTAATGACGAGCATTCCATCATCCCCCTCGATAGAGAGGGAGAGAGAGAAAGAGAGAGAGAGAGAGAGAGAGAGAGAGAGAGAGCAAGTTCGTTCTCATCGAAAAATTCTTCGCAGCATTCTACGGGAAAACGAGTATGTACATTCTATATATGTTATTGCAAACTGCACTATATCTATATATCTATTGAAGAGATTGAAAGATCCGCGAGTGAGCGAGAAAATTTTTATATCGAACGATTTATCAATTTTATCAAATGCATTTACGACTTCAGTGACGTTGATTATTCTCCACGAAGAAAAATTTGTAGGATTATTCTAGATGAGCTTGGATAGTTGTAGAATTAACAAATCGATTTAACGCGATCCCTTTTTCAGGATCTTCTCATTATTTCAATAAAAAAACATAGAAAAATGCAATCGCAGAACTAACAAATCGATCGAATCAATACGAAAAAATATGAAAAAATACATCGCATTCGAGTTAACCGTGAACTTTTGAACTAGAAACAGGAGATTCGTAAAAATATGCAATTCTGGCATTTCCCAGCTGATCTTCTCATCTAATTTGCAATCTTCTTCTTCTTCGCATAATTATGAATTTTATCATTTCGGAGTATTAATTTTCAAATTGCAGCTCATTCACAATTACCAATAATGATCACTGCGAGGATAAATTAGTACAATTATTTTTTAAAAATCTTAAAAATTCTCGCCAACGAAAATTTCGTTAAAATTTACAGCCGATTGGCATTAAATTTCTCAACTATAACTATGAACATTTTCAAACATCTCATGTTTTGTATACAAAATTTTTAGGATTATTCTAGATGAAAAGAAAGCATAGAAAAATGCAATCGCAGAACTAAAAAATCGATCGAATCAATACGAAAAAATATGGAAAAATACATCGCATTCGAGTTAACCGTGAACTTTTGAACTAGAAACGGGAAATTCGTAAAAATATGCAATTCTGGCATTTCCTAGCTGATCTTCTCATCTAATTTGCAATCTTCTTCCTCTTCGCATAATTATGAATTTTATCATTTCGGAGTATTAATTTTCAAATTGCAGCTCATTCACAATTACCAATAATGATCACTGCGAGTTTAAATTAGTACAATTATTTTTTAAAAATCTTAAAAATTCGCGCCAACGAAAATTTTGTTAAAATTTACAGCCGATTGGTATTAAATTTTTCAACTATATAACTATGAACATTTTCAAACATCTCATGTTTTGTATACACAACATAATTTTATGAAATTCTCCAAAGAATTAAGAATAATTCGTAATATAAAAATAAAAATATTTTTCTCACCAGAGGAAAATGCAGCTCCCCGGAACGTTGACCGAGCGGTGGAAGTGAGCGCTGGGGGTGGGGGAGGGGGGTTAAGTGGAAAGGGCGAGCGGAAGACGGCTAATTAATCCGCGGTTTTTCCTAGTTTAATTAGTTGGATTTATTCCGGTGGCGGCCTTATCCGGTGTGCTTGTGACTATATATATATATATATATACATGAATGTATAGTTTACGCAAACTCATACCGTGTCGTGCGTCCAACGATGCTCTCTCGTTCATACACATGGATTCAAATATATATATATATATATATATATATATATATATATGTATATATATATGTACATAGCTCTTTCATTGCAGCGCCCTCTGGATTAAGGTGGTGCACACACGGAGACATCACAAGCTCAGAGCGAGAGAGAGAGAGAGAGAGAGAGAGAGAGAGAGAGTTCTCTCCTCATCTCTCGTGGTGGGCATCGCCTAGAGAACGACGACTATCTCTAGTCTCGCTCTTTCACTCCTAGAGAGAAAGAAAGAGAGAGTGAGAGAGAGAGAGAGAGAGAGAGAGAGAGAGAGAGAGAGAGAATCGCCGTAACAGCAGCAGCGGCCTGATGTATGGAAATATATTCGGAGAGACGGAGCTTCGCATTTTTCCAGGGCCTGGTGTGCGCCTTCATTTCCACCGCCACCCTCTGTGCCACCGCGAAACTTCCCCACCTCATCTCATCCTCCACACACCCTCCCCCTTTACCTCTTCTCGCGAGAGCGCAACTTCTCATTCCCTTCATCTCTTCGCTTCTTCCACTTCTTTCACTTCAACTTCTTTCACTCAAACAACCTCGTGGTGTATGATCGAGTCGACCGGCCGGCACCAGACTTGCCGTTACTCCTTAATCATCCCCACGTCTTCTCATTAAATTCGTAACAGAGAGAGAGAGAGAGTGAGAGAGAGAGAGAGTCGATTTTTCAGACTGTAGAGGAAAAATCAAAGCCACGAATCTTTGATTGCTCATGAAGCCTAGAGAATTTTTTTTATATCATATCGATCTTCTTGGATCAATTTTTTGCAGCCCTTAACCCCTACTGTTTTCTCACAGATATATGAAAAATAAATTTGTTTCTTCATCATGTGAATTAAATCGTAAGAATTGAAATAATTATATGAGAAACTTGGCATTAATTTACTAAATAATAATATTTTTTTTCTCCATTTTAAATTCTCTCCAAATGTAAATGATTGATAAATCTTCGTACAACAGATTTGAGCATGAAAATTTTCATTAAATTTGTGGAAAAAAAAAGCTGCCATGAAAAATTATTTATTGCTGGGATAATAAAATTATATATTTTTTTCTTGTTAATTCAGACTTACTGCTATATGTTAGAGCATATATATATATATATAGTATACAGTGCAGTAATTTTCACTGAGTATATATATATATATATATATATACACGCTTAATGTTTGACCAGATCCTCTCACGTTGGTAGAAACAAACGATTAACGCTTCAAAGCTGCTCTTGAACAAACGAAAAAAAAAAAAAAAATTGAAAGAAAAAAGAGTAAAAAAGAATTACTGCCACACACAGGACACTTCCGGGGGACGCTGCGTGGCAGCGGTAGCTGACAGGAAGGAAACGCGAAATAAATATAGCGACGTGAACGGCCGCGCGCTCTTGGAGCAACGAGCAAAGAGAGAGAGAGAGAGAGAGAGAGCGAGAGAGCTAATAGAGAGCAAAAGAGAGAGAGAGAGAGAGCAAGAGAGAGAGAGAGTAAGAGAGAGAGAGAGAGAGAGAGAGAGAGAAATAGAAGCGGTAGAACCATCGGTCGGTCGGCCACCGGCCACAGGCAACTGGAACTGGACGCCAGCCGGGCCAGAAAGATACATATTTTTAAATATTTTAGTCACGGCTCCGCAATCGCCCCGTCACGCAGCCTTGCCACCTTATACCGAGAGAGCTCCTACCTATTACGTACGTACTACTTAGTAGGGTACTACCTCGGCGGGTGGATATTAGCCATGCTATATATATATATATATATGTATATATATATATACCATGGCTAATATATATATATATATATATATATATATCTACAAACATTCACAGGTGACGTTGTACTACCTTGTACAACCTAATACACTGTACCAACACACACATACTCACAAGATTCACGCAAATGGCCCTGGTTCTCCTCTAACCTTCCATTTCCCTCCCGCCCCTCTGCCCAGGCTTTTATTTTACCGACTAACGCGCAGTTCTAAACGAACCTAATATACATATATATATATAATACTTGAGTGTATCCGTATATCAAGCAACTTTTTTTTACGATAAGACACGTTTTGTTCTTATCGGGTGGAAAAAAAAATTGAAAATCTCAAAATTTCCATGCCAAATGAAAAATAAATAAATTGAAAAATATATTATTATTATTGAAAAGATGTAAAATCGTCGAATCCCATTAATGAATAATCATACTAACAAAAAAAAATACTTTTGACAGATAAACTTGAAGTTTTGATAATTTTTTAATAATAATATTAATAATAATAATAATAATAATTTATGTACACGATTATGCGAAGGTTATAGAACCGGCTGAGAATTGGTGTGAAAAATTATGAAAAATAGTTAATGATGTTCATCATCGTTTGGGTTTGAACGCGAGGAAAAAAAAAAACCAAATTGTATGGATCCACGAAAGCTTTGAACTAACCGCCATAGCTAAAAATACTCGAGATACTGGTAAGTCGAAAGGTGAAGTATATGAGAGGAATAACGGTTTTTGATTTTTGTTTCAACGTCCAATAGACGAGTCCGAACGGCGACATAATCGCACGACTCCGGAAGTCTGTCGTGGCCATCTTGTCCTCTCGTGTTATACATATATATATATATATATATATATATATATATATGTATATGGATATATATATATGTATATGTGTTCCTGGGACGCGACGATCGCTCACACTCTACAACATACACCCTGGCACCACTCTCATGATTTTCTTTGTCTTGCCGCTCTGATGACTCTCCTCGACTACACCTTTTGATTTCTTTCTTTTTCTCGTTTTTTTTTTTTTTTTTTTCACCTCGTCAACTCCTACTTTAGCCACAACAGGATGGCCGATCCGTGCTCATCACCTCGACTCGTCTCACGAAATACTCCAATATCACGTCTCTCTCATTATATAAATTTACTGTTTACCTCTATAATAATAATAATAATAATAAAACTCTATTATTCGGCTGAGAATTTTTCTCTCAGATTATAACTGATGTCGATCTTTTTTTCTCTCTAATTTTTCAATCTCCAACTCTTCGTTTGACCTTAAATTCGATCGACGAATGACAATATTGGCTTTTAAACATTAAAAAAAAAATTATCAAGCTTAACGTAATTGTTAAAATTAATTACGAATTTAACGATTGAATTTTTAGCTTCTAAAGTTATTATTACTTTTGTTATTAATTGGAAAGAAAATTACTTTTGTAGCTACGAAATGTTTGAAAAAGGCCGAGAATTAAAAAATTATAGGAAAAAAGAAATGAACAAAAATATTGTTTATAATAATAAAAGGATTTATTATTGGAAGTAATTGCGGATCGTAATTTCACCTATCGTGCAAACTATGCATGTAAATTATATTGCACTATAGAGTTTAGCAAAGCGTTAAACTCGCTTGGAAATTTGTGGCATTGATGAGTATTTGGAGAAAAGACGATTGCGAGAGCTTTGTGAACCGAAACGCGATCCTTCGTTATCCTGTCGAGGGACACAAGAGGAGAACCGCACAAACTAGGAGAGAGCTTAGTATTTCTGACTGACAATTAAACTGAAAGACTCTCGTCAATAATCCATCGATCGCCCTCAATCGCATTCACAGAGGGTTTGCAATGGACGATCATGCATTTTTCTACTTAAATGTACACCGACGTCTATTTAAGACTAAATAGTAATCAAGAAAAGTAAAATTGCAATTATAGAGAAGACAAGAGGAGAACCGCACGTACTAGGAGAGAGCTTAGGATTTCTGACTGGCAATTAAACTGAAAGACTCTCGTCAATAACCCATCGATTGTCCTCGATCGCCCTCAATCGCCCTCAATCGCCCTCAATGAGGATTTTTCAATGGACGATCATGCATTTTTTTACTTAAATATTCCAAATGGCCATCGCAGCCATAACTCGTGTGAAAAATTGCGAGAGCCCCTCCCCTTCTTCACTGTCACAAAAATATATACCGACATAAAATCCACAGCACGATTGCTTGTCCGTCAATGCACACACATGAGCAAAAAGCTACACACACACACACACACACATACACATGTATAAAATATCACAATCTCACCTGTATGCATATTCATGATTTTTATCATCGACCATCACAGCACCGCACGAGCTCAAGAGAGAAAATATATTAATATAGTTCAAGTTTTTGCCACTAGGTGGCAATAACATATTCTATATCGAAGGTAATATTCGGGTAAAAATGGTCACGAGAATAGAGAATAAATAATCAAATGGAAATAAATAGTAAAGAAGAAAAGAAAAAATTGCAATTTTATCTCATTCTTTTAGCTGCAAAATCGCGCAATCGCGAACAAAAAATCTTCAAATAATAAAAGATACAGAATATATTTTAATTTAGTATCGAGATTTAGTTCTTTGTTTGGCTTTAAGCGACGAAGGAGAACAAGAGGAGGACTGAGATTGAAGGCAAATGAGCTCTTTTGTAGGGTCACGAAGCCATTGGGCGTTTAGTCGCAGATCGTTTCGTGTCTCGTCGAGAGAAGAGAGAAAGGTATCTCGATTCGTACTTGTGAGAGATCTCTCGCTCTTGCAACGCTAATGGGGCATTAAATAAAAATATTCATTGGGGAGAGGCAGGAACGAAGAATATTATATATATATATATATATACACAAGGTTAAGAGTACTCTCTTGTCCCGGTAATGGGAGCTCCATATACATATATATGTATGCTCTTCTCAGTTTTATGGGCCCCTCAATTGTACGTGAAAACGCGACGTTAACGTTTCGCTGTTGCGTCGCATTAATTCAATTCGCGAGAGAGTTTTCTCCAACCCTCAGCGCGATCCCTTCGTCGAGAGAACGTTAGCGCACTCGTCTCTCTCTCTCTCTCTCTTTTTGTCTCGTTGAAATCGTCCATGCACCCGGATTGCCATCGTTTGCGAAAATCCCCCGAACCACCCTATATAGCACCCTCGTTTAGAAGATCGTTAAAAAATTAAGGGAATGTTGACGAGAGCTCGTAATATCCACCGTAATGGTTATCAAATCCATAAAGATAAAACTGCTGGAGAAAATTATATTATTTCACGCACTCTCGAGCTTGTTCAATAAGAAAAATATAAAAGATGATTTTTTTTTTTTATCGAGGTGCTTCAGATGCTTCAGGCAATCGTGTAAAGCAGCTCGTGATGTAAAATTTCATGTCACATTGACAATTTCTTCCTAGTCCAATTTTTTAATCACTCATTTCCACTAATCATTGAACTGAAAATAATGGCATCGAGATCCGGATGTATTTTGCGATAATATCGCTCAATAATTATTTAAATAACGAAAATATAAAAAAAAAGTATATTCGGAATTAAAATTTTTAAAAAATCATGAAATCAAAATTTCATCAATTTGATATCGCGATGTCACGTGTGTAATAATTCATTGAGAGCCAGTGAGTGATACGAGAATCCACTTTTATTGTTAAATTTTAGTTAAACTGTAAAAAAAAAACAAAACAAAAAAAATACCTCATGAAATCATCTGATGCAATTGAGGCGAATTTATAACAGGGTTATGACCCTTGCCAATTTTCTCCCTCTTTAAAATATACTGCAGAGGGAAATACCAAAACGGACTTTACACCAATTGTCCAATACAAAAAATTGTTATTGCGTTTAATTTTTTTTTGTCTCTTTCACCAAAAAATTTAACCCTAAAAGATTCAGAAAAATTCGCAACGCGTAACAAACACGATTTAAAAAAAAAATGTCTGTGCCCTGCAGTGCACTAAATGGACAAAAAAAATTTCAACAATGACGGCCCTTTTTATTCAGCCTGGAAAGCCCCATATATCTATTTACCTGGCTATATACAGGGAAGAAAAAGAGTATATGCATGGCGGTGGTGTAGCGGCAGTTAGCACTAAAATAAAATAAGGACCGAAGAATAAAATGAGAGGGGGAGGGAAAAAATAAGTCGACCCTTATCGCGCGCTGCCCGTCCCCATTCCGTTTGGCCCATGCATATTCAGGAGCTCGAAGGTTTCCTTATTCACTCCTTGGCTCTCTCTCTCTCTCTGTCTCTCTCTCTCTCTCCCTCTCGCCCCTGCTCTCTTATATATATATATATATATATATATATATATATATATATATGTATATAAAACACCGATAACACAGTACGGTCTCTTTACTCGCCAACAGTTCCTTTGCGCTATACATGCATCGTTTGTATAGACGCGGAGGCTCCCAGAGGTCTGTGCGAACCGAACGGGGAATCGGCTCTATACTTACCTGGTAACCCGTTCGCCACCCGCTAATTTCTAGGCTTCCTCTCTTCTTTAATTGCAACGAGCCGATAATAAGACCGTCCGAGCGTAGATGTATGCGCGCGTACCTATATATATATATGTATATATATATATATATACATATATATATAAATACATTTATATATATACATACATATATATATATATATATATATATATATATATACATATGCAAATACCTAAGTTTTTATTATATATTTAAAATAAAGCAACACTTTGAGATTCGATGTTAAAACTCGTCGGTCAACTTTGAGCTACGCTCTATATTATATAATAGTCTATTACGATTTAGTGCAAAGTATAACGAGCCAAAATGGTAATTCTTATACACCCTCGTTCATCGCGATTATCTTTATTGCTACGAGTACGTTGCTTGCCGCGTGTATCCCCATTTTCGCTCTGCCCATCACCTTTCTTTCTGCCGTTTGGCTCTCATATCGCAGTCTGACTCTACTGCCAACTTTCTTCACCAAATTCACTGGTCTCATTGCCTCTCGTTTATCCATCCCTAACGAATCTGATATCGTTCAAATCCACATTTTTCGTTTTTTTTTTTTTTTTTTTGGCTAGACTTTGTGCTTTTATCACGAATGAATAAAATTCGGTGATAAGAAATATTTAAAGAAAATAAAATAAATAATTTAAATTTTGTTAGTGAAAAAAAATATGACATAAAACAGAAATATTTTGAAAATAACGATTATAATAATCATTTTTCAATTTTGTTTCTCACAGATCGTTCAAAAAAACTATTTTAAAATGATTTACTTTTAACAAATCATTAATTCTTACGTTGTAATAAATAAATAAAAATGACTTTTCAAATTTTCCTAAAAGTGGATGGATCAATTGTGTATAAATGTTGATGGTAAAAATCATCGATAAAGAATAAACAGAGTTCGGGACTCTTGATATGCTCTCGACCGGGGCCTTGTCGCGAAGAGACGCAATCGGTATAGATTGCAAGGATGATTGGGCCATGTGACATTCCTCCGCGAAAAGAGAAAAATAACGATTTTAATAATCATTTTTCAATTTTGTTTCTCACAGATCGTTCAAAAAAACTATTTAAAAATTATCTAATTTTAACAAATAATTAATTCTTACGTTGTAATAAAAAAAAAAATAATAACTTTTCAAATTTCCCTAAAAGTGGATGGATCAATTGTGTATAAATGTTGATGGTAAAAATCATCGATAAAGAATAAACAGAGTTCGGGACTCTTGATATGCTCTCGACCGGGGCCTTGTCGCGAAGAGACGCAATCGGTATAGATTGCAAGGATGATTGGGCCATGTGACATTCCTCCGCGAAAAGAGAAAAATAACGATTTTAATAATCATTTTTCAATTTTGTTTCTCACAGATCGTTCAAAAAAACTATTTAAAAATTATCTAATTTTAACAAATAATTAATTCTTACGTTGTAATAAAAAAATAATAATAACTTTTCAAATTTCCCTAAAAGTGGATGGATCAATTTTGTATAAATGTTGATGGTAAAAATCATCGATAAAGAATAAACAGAGTTTGGGACTCTTGATATGCTCTCGACCGGGGCCTTGTCGCGAAGAGACGCAATCGGTATAGATTGCAAGGATGATTGGGCCATGTGACATTCCTCCGCGAAAAGAGAAAAATAACGATTTTAATAATCATTTTTCAATTTTGTTTCTCACAGATCGTTCAAAAAAACTATTTAAAAATTATCTAATTTTAACAAATTATTAATTCTTACGTTGTAATAAAAAAAAAAATAATAACTTTTCAAATTTCACTAAAAGTGGATGGATCAATTTTGTATAAATGTTGATGGTAAAAATCATCGATAAAGAATAAACAGAGTTCGGGACTCTTGATATGCTCTCGAGTGGGGCCTTGTCGCGATGAGAGGCAATCGGTATAGATTGGAAGGATGGGTGCGCCATGTGACATTCCTCCGCGAAGAGGGCCCGATGGCATTGTTCCATCGTATCGCACACCTCGCTCACGCCTTGGTCACGTGGCCCACAATTCATCGTACGTGACTTTTATAGTCGCGGCGATGCTGCGAGCTGCGACGATATCAGTTTAAAACGAAGAGGTAAAATGTTGGCCAAGTGGCCTCAAACGCCTTTGCACTGTCGGCTAATCTTTCACCATCAATGACTAGAATTCTCAAAATATCATTTACATGTCTCAAAAACCAATGAAGTTCCAATTCCTATTTCTATTTTTTTTTCAAATTTCTATCAAAGTCAATTTTCCGTATCCATAAAGTGATGGACTCACGATCCAAAAATAAAAATTTTAAGGTCACCGAAAATCCGTTACAAAACTCCATTTTCTTATTTTCCTTCCATCACTAACAGAAATCCAAGAGTTACGAAAAAACAAAAAAAAAAGGCAAAAATCTAAACGTTATACAGAGCACTTGTAATGAGCAATTAAGAGAATTTCTATTTCTCAATAACTCATAATCATTTTTACAATTTTCAACGAATACGATTCAAAGAAGAATTATAATAAATTTGTCTCGATAGTTTGGAGAGTTGAAAAATTGATTACGGGCATTTTTCAAGTGAATGAAAAAAAATATATATATACGAGAATTGTTTGATAGACTGCAATGGTGTATAGAAATATGCGTCGCGTGCGGTCTGAGATAGCTGACCGTTTGCGGTACCTCGAAGAGAGGGCGCTCGCTCGCTCGCTCGAGTTCCTTCTCGCCAACTCACCTGCCGCTCATTAGAAGCCTTATCGCTAATTAATCCATATGGCCGCAGCGTCAGGACTCTCTCTCTCTCTCTCTCTCTTCCACTCTCTCTCTCCCTCTCTCTCTCGCGTCGTCCTTATTCCCGCAGCGTTTCCCTCTTTTATACCTTTCTCGCGGGCACTTCCTCAACTCTGTGTGACCCTCTCGCGAAATATATATATATATATATACATATACATAATATATATATATAAGCCTCAATTTATATATGTTATGGGCAACCTTTTCTCATAGCAGTATGAGCCGCCACGCAAGCCAAGACGCTCCAAGTCCGACCTCCATCTCTTATTCTTCACGATGTTCCTATATTCCTATATTACCTTTGTTCTCCCCTTTGAGATGCATGACGCGCATATATATGTATATATGTATACATATATATATGTACATGTATATGTATATGTTTATATATATATATATATATGTATAAGTGTATATATATACACACTTGACGCCAGCCCATAATTCCCGCGAGTTTTCTGGTTTTACCTCAACGAGATCTACCGACAAGGGGTTGACCTGACTCGTAGTACACCATGCAACGGTAATTATCAACCGAGACCGAGGGATGTAAAATTCTGAACCATAAAACAGGCAACTTTTTGCCTTTAATCATATTTCGAGATTCAAATCTCTATCAACACGAAAAAATATTCATCTGCTTTTAAAATAATGGCCGACGATGACCACAATACCATCGACCGCCATTCTATGGATTCAATTGCGCACATTTATACATCGCAGTATTGTTTTTTTTTTTTTTTCCAATTATCACATGAAATTTATGAATTTTTTTCTTTAGCAAGAAAAAAAAGAATTTTTAAAATTTCTTTTTCACGCTCGCGATATCGATGTCTTGTTCATCGCTAATGCACATGACCTATTTTTCCAAAAGCTCAAAAATTTCCAGCAAAAAAATGCAAAAAGGTTTTTCTTCAATTCCGATCTCCATTTATTAAAAAAAAAAAAACTGTCATAATATTTTCTCGCGTATTCGACGTAATGGATATTTTTTAAAAGTTCCATTTTGGGGATGTCAAAGGTGACAGAAAAACGTTTAATTTTCAATAAACTAACATTTTATTTCTTATCATGATCCTCAAATTTTCTCCTCAATGTTCACTCTCTCTTTATCTTATACCATAGACGGTTAATTTGCACGCTCTCAGGTTCATTCAATCTGCGTTAAAATCTCGGTTATGTAATATAAGTGATGTGATATGCAGATCGGATGGTGAACGATTAAGAGGGGTGGGGGGGGGGCGATGAGAGCCGCCCGGCCGTACTAAGTGGGCTACTCTCTCTCTCTCTCTCTCTCTCTCTCTCTCTCTCTCTCTCTCTCTCTCTCTCTCTCTCTCTCTCTCTCTCTCTCTCTCTCTCTCTCTCTCTCTCTCTCTCTCTCTCTCTCTCTCTCTCTCTCTCTCTCTCTCTCTCTCTCTCTCTCTCTCTCTCTCTCTCTCTCTCTCTCTCTCTTTCGGTTAAGTGTATCGTGATTCGTAATTCACGGCTCGTCTTGGCTCAACTCTTGCATGCGGCACAAGGCGAGAGAGAAGGTAAAGATAGTTGTAGGTCGCCTCGTGCGAGCTGTTTGCGGTAGGCAAGAAGAGAGAGAAGGAGAGAAGAAAGGGAGATTTTCTCTCCCTCTCTCTCTCTCTCTCTCTCTCTGGCTCATTTACGTCGTGTGTACTACGTAAGTAAGTAACTATCTCTACACATATATATATATATATATATATATATATATATATACATATATATACATATATATACATATATATACATATATATACATATATATACATATATATACATATATATATATGCAAAACTAACTCAGCCTGGCTTTTACCAATGTACAGAGAGTCTCCCCTGCTGATGGGAACTTGTTAATTATTAAACAGCATAGCAATGTATAATTCATCGTGTGCTCGACCCGGCTGTTTGTTTCCTTGATGCGCTCGCTATATATATATATATATATAAGCCCACTATATACTCTCACCCCATAAGCTCGTATGGGGTCCAGCAATGAGATCCAACTTCTCCAGCAAGATTCTTCACATACCAAAAGCTCTGATAAAGTTTATATTATTTTTTTCTCACTACTGACAAGCTCATCGTATTTATTAAAACGATCTTGCCTCAATTCTAAACAAGCAACATATATGGGCCATTCCAATGCCAAAACGAGAGCAACCGATCATTCGACAATTTTGACAGCCTCATTTTCTCGAGATTCGACGATTACTTCTGACTTTTCAAATAATTTACGAACTTTGGCCATTTTTATCTGCACAAAAATTAATTTAATAAAATAATTCCTAAGATCGTTCCCTAATTATTTTCGATGAAATTTTTACACCGAAATAAAATTTCAATGAAAATTATGGCAGATCTCATGGATTTATTTTTATCCGTTTATTCAATTTTAAATTAAGGGGTCAATTAAAATCGCTCGATACTCATTGTCCGAAAAGTCGGGCAAAAATTGTATCGACCTTTTTCTGTGCTGCTCTACGATATGCTAAAAAAAATGGAGGGTAGAGACTGTTAATTTGGGCTAGAAATTCCCATATGCCTTTTTAATTACTTGTATATATATGTATTCAGACCTGACTTATTCGTATTCTATGCTACTATCCGAACATTACGCGGACATACATATGTATACATGCAGTCTGCCTATGCAGACATAAACGTAACCTTACCTTATTGAGTGGCATTGCCGCAAAGGGGCAGGGTCGTTCAAGGCCTTTTCTTTGACTCTCTCTCTTTCTCTCTCTCTCTCTCTCTCTCTCTCTCTCTCTCTCTCTCTCTCTCTCTCTCTCTCGCTCTCTCTGTCATTCCTAACGAACCCTCCACCCAAATCAATTATATTCGGTTTTTTCACATCTACATACAAGCCTCGACTGTTAAGGCATTTATGATTATTTTTTATGATTGGTCAAAGTTCTATACTGGCCCGACTGAGAAAAATCTCGTTTATATTTATACAAGTATGCGTATCGCAGCACAGAACGAACAGAATCTCATTGGAACGGGTTTGAGCACCGAACAGGTTCGCATTCTACATAT
Organism: Dyspetes luteomarginatus; assembly: GCA_963669185.1. Classification (NCBI taxonomy): domain Eukaryota; kingdom Metazoa; phylum Arthropoda; class Insecta; order Hymenoptera; family Ichneumonidae; genus Dyspetes; species Dyspetes luteomarginatus. Next base: position 5,504,937 of record OY769904.1, read on the forward strand.
ATAGTGCCATGCACAATCGGCAAAATGTGTCAAGGTCAGCTTCGTTCATGTTTCAGAAAAATATGTAATTGCTGGCTTTAAAGAATACCAGAGGAATTATTAATTGCGAGAGAGAGAGAGAGGTAAACGCTGTTGTATGCAGTGTTGAAGTGACAGGATCGAGACAGGAATTATGGTGTTTATATATATATATATATATATATATATATATATATAATATATAATATAATATATAATATAATATATAATATAATATATAATATAATATAATATATAATATAATATAATATATAATATAATATATAATATAATATATAATATAATATATAATATAATATATAATATAATATATAATATAATATATAATATAATATATAATATAATATATAATATAATATATAATATAATATACATACATATGATGATGATATATATTGGATTGAATTTTTTATGATTTAAATCCAACAAATTGTAATTCCTGGCAGTTAATTTTGAGCAATTCCTGTTAAATTACAAAAATTATGATAATAAAAACTTTCAGAGCTTCCATGAACAGTTTTAGATCTGTCAATATTCATAAAGTTACATTTTATATTTATACTTTAATACGTTATTGTATCACAAAATGATTTTATATCTTTTTTTGACTACTCTGAACGGATTGTCAATGGCTTTTTTGCGAGATGAGCTAGTTACAGAATGTAATGTAAACGCAATTAGGAAATTCAGAGAGACAAAGAGACGAAGAACGGGAGGGAGGGGGAGAGAGAGGGAGAGAGAGAGAGACAGAGAGCGCTCTCGCAGCCCTTGAATAATTGAATATGCTGATTTAAGTGCGATTAGTCCGAGATTATTTCCAACTCGTTATTAGCGTTCAAGTGGCGAGCTTGTATCTGATACATAGATCGCGTACATCAGCCATACGAGCCTGTGGTAAAAGAGCACACCGTGTGAGCATTCGTGCGCCGCCACTCTTATACGCGAAGTTTCTCCCCTACCCCCCCCCCCCCCCCCCCCCACCACTCCCGCCCCACCCCATTCACTCCACCGCCACCTTTCCACTCTGGCACTTGTTTATGTTATTCACTGGCACATACCGACACTCTGATAGAGAAATAAACCGTATCGGCCTTGGATCTTCCGTCGGGATCAAACGAACGATAAAATTATTGCACGCACACACGCCGTTTCCTTTTTCAATATCTATACATATGCGCTGCTGATTTCCTCAATTTTTACACGTTGCAAATAAATTTGATACATTTTTCGATCTCCCAGCGCCCCGCTGAACGATAATTAATTTTCATCTAATCGAGAAAATAATTATAAAAAATCATCCAAAAGTACATACGAATTGAAATTGCAAAAAAAAAAAATCCTATATAATTTTATGACGTAATAATGATGAATAATTGTATAGGAAAAAAAAAAGCAGAGAGAAACATTTCAACGTTTTCTTTTTTTTTTTTTTTTTTGAGAACTAGAAATTACTTGGCATAATTGATTTTTGAATAATAAATATTAATATTTTTCCACAGCTAATATTCATAATTTATTATCAGTTGATTGCTTATAAATGTTTTTTTATTTTATTTATTCAATCGAGAATTCGCTGGCTTATGAATATTAAAAATCGTCATGCATATCGGAAAAAAAAAAAAAATGAACTGGCAACGGCGCAAGATCGGAAAATCTCGATAACGTTCGATCGAGATCGATAAATCATTATCAATGACGTTATAGTTTTTCTACTGACAGATTGTCATTGACGATGCAAATTTTTCTTTTACAGTAAAATTAGTTTCGTCTTTTTTTTTTTTTTTTTTTTTTAACCTTTTAGCATTTGAGCCGTGATAAAAAAAGTCAAGTTGCCTTATAATGGATAATTCGCTTCTCCAACGATTCATTAAAATTACGAACATTTCAAGTCAACGTAATTTTTTTTGTTTTTTTATTTTTCCTTTGATAATAAATTTACTTAGGAATCCTTGAAGACTCAACGAGCCAGCTAGTCTCGTCACATAATCTTAGTCGAGAGTTATCGTGACTAGTATCGAATGCCTCTGACGTACATTCGTAACCCGTGTAGCCCCCGTATGACAACACTTTATGCGTATTATGATAGCATAAAGAATATATATATATATATATAGATATAGATATATGAGTATTCTGTGAGCCTGCGGGGGGTTGAAGCAGCGCAGTTGCTGGGCAGAGGGTGTTTATGGGTTTATTATACGATGAGGAGAGTCTCGGGCCGTTTGCTTATACGAGAAGAGAGAGAGAGAGACAGAGAGAGAGAGAGAGAGAGAGAGAGAGAGGCGCCCATTCTAATACACACACGCAACGAATATCTCGCTGCTATATGGCCAGCACAGCATACTGTATTACATAGAGTACACACATATATATATATATGTATATATACTGTCTTGTAACTACGTATGCCTGGGGTTTTGTCGGTAGTCCCGCGATATAGCTCTCGCAAATATATTATATAGACGAAAAGCTGCGACTCCACCGAGATATGTCCGCGTGTATACACGGCACGCCTCCCTGCCCCAGAACACATGAATCCTCTATATATAGGCATAACTGGCCAACGATTACACACGCACCAGGGACACAAGACTCATCCCTCTCTCTCTCTCTTACTCCCTCCCTGTATAGCATTTTCTCCTCGTCCCTTTCGGCCTCTTTCTCTCTCTCTCTCTCTCTCTCTCTCTCTCTCTCTCTGTTTCGTTTTTTTTTTGTCGAGAGAATTGCCGTCAGTCTCTATATACACGCATCCCAGGATCGTAAAAAGCCAGTAGCAACAAAGTGAAAATAAATCCAACTCCGAGTAAGGGACCAGGCTAAACCCACACCCCCTCCTCCCATTTATGCCCTTGCGGTAATAGAAACGAATGCTCGCCCCATTGGGGATGTGAACTCGTGAAAAAAAAAAAAAACGTTCGGACGCACGATATATCGTGGAAAAAGTACATTTTGGGACTGCACTGCCAACTATTTCGACAACCCCCGATTTTGACATTGTCAACATAATCGACAGCTCGTATCTGATTTATGATTTTTCTCAATTTTTTTCGACCTGAAGATTGAGAATAGAGGCAATTTTTTATGCTTTCCTTTTACTCATTTTACTACTTGAGTTTTTTTTTTTCGTCTTTGCAGGACTTTTACTGATAATTTAATTTCTATAATAAATCCTGGATGAGTCTTGAAAATTGTGTTCAGTTTTTGGACGTTATCAGTTGGAAAGGAAATTATCGCTATAATTTACACCTTAGAAAGGAACGTCCAATGTGTCATGAAAATTTTTTTATCACGCAAAAAAACAATCAATTATATTAAATTCTCAAGGCCATAATTTTACCAAAATTTTAGCCAGTCAAAGAAGAAAAATACTTGTCTCTTGTAAAAAAAAGTCGCCATGATTGTTTTCGTGGTGGAAAATGGGGAAATGTTATTTAGTCCTCAATAGTTGGAAGGCAAATTATCGCTATAATTTACAACTTAGAAAGGAACGTCCGATGTGTCATGAAAATTTTTTTATCACGCAAAATAACAATCAATTATATTAAATTCTCAAGGCCATAATTTTACCAAAATTTTAGCCAGTCAAAGAAGAAAAATACTTGGCTCTTGTAAAAAAAAAATCTATTAACTTTCCTTCAGAATGAAAGAGAAACCGTCCGAGAAATAATGTAGAAACGTTTCGAAAAACGAGTCGCGGATGCATGAGGATCGCATGGTGCCAGCCATACGCCGCCATGATGGTTTTCTTGGTAGAAAATGGGAAAATGTTATTGAAGCTTTCTTGAGAGGACGGAAGTGCGGAGGAGCTATTGCAAAAGGTTTTCCGAGAGAGAAAAACCGAAAGAGAGAGAGAGAGAGAGAGAGAGAGAAAACATGTAGAGGCGACGCAAAGTGCTGGTGCTGCGATCTACAGTCCCCTCCCTCCATATGAGAGGGAAGGGGGTTGAGCCAGAAAAAGAAAGATGGAGTGTGTCGAGAGTATGAGGTAAAAGTATATCTATATACAGAAAAAAGTGAGGGCTGAATCCTCTGTAGCTTCACAGAGGAGTCTCTGCACACATTTTACCACGGGTACACGGGTAGAGTTGGATGGATTCTGGTATAGCTGAGATCGCTTTGCTACATACACACATACACACAAACACACAAACACAAAAGGGGTGCATCAGCCCTCGTGGAGTTCATTGCGGGAGTCATCAGTATCCATAAGTGATGAGTTACCCCCTCGCGCACTCCACCGACCTCTGGCAAAGGCGTTCTTGGGCTCTCTCTCTCTCTCTCATATGGTACAGAAAGGGAGGAAAAGGAAAAGACTGCTGGAGGAGCTTGCGGAGTTTTGGTCGGAGAGAGCCAGCACCACCTGGTTCGCGGTAGTCGAGCGCACTCCTCTTCGAAATGCGCTCTCCCTCGATCTCCGTTTTCTCCGATCTAGAACGAGATGGTGGCCCTGATGGCGAGGGATGGCTGGATCGCCCCCCCCCCCGCCCCACCGACCTAGCAGTTTCTCCCGTTGGAAAAGTGGTAGAACGTCTGGGGGGAGGTGGTAGCGACTCAAGGATGAACATTGAGGTCTCGCATCGCCCTCCCTCCCTCCCCAAGCTGCTTCTGCAAGTAGCAGCCACACAACCACCCCCATTCGAGACTGCCTGATTTTCTTAGGTCATCGTATAATGAAGCTTCGCCCAGGGATCGGCGAGAAGGGGGTGAACGAGAGAGAGAGAGAGAGAGAGAGAGAAGACTCGGCCACGAAAGCTGTCTGGCCAATCCGGGACGCGAGAATCGAGCCAAAAGCTCACTTCGTACACGCTTGCTCGAACCAACCAGAACGGAGCTCGCCCACATCACCGTGTAACTCCAATATATTATTCCTCTTCAGCAAGAAATATTTTTTTTTTATTTATTTTTTCGACTATGTCAACGCTTCTCTGTCATTCTAATATTACGATTTACTCATGCAGGAGAGAGAGAGAGAGAGAGAGAGAATATATTAATGTGAACTTTTGACATGCCCGCGATCTATATCAGAATCAAACGGATCGAGGAACATCTTGTATTTTTTTTATTCTCGTCAAATACGATTAAGTATGATTGGATGTGGTGGGTGAATGTATATATATAGATCGTCGTGTCTTCATGCGAATTAAACGAGAGGAGACACTCGTGTAATATACGAAAAAGATGACCAGCGAGGCGAGACGATGACCCCGCAGAGTGCGCAGAGCTTTTCCTAAGAAAATGGACACACGAATCGTGAGAGGAAGCCTCGAGATAGATATATATATATATATATATATATAGAAGGGCTGTGGGCAGGCAAAAAGAGCTTCGTTGTATTGGCGAAGGCAACGGTGCGAGATAGAAAAATTGCCTCGATGTAAAAACATGAGGATCGCTTCTGCTGTCCGCACACTCAATAAAAGAGAAGCTTTCACTCTCTTACCCTCTCTCTCTGTCTCTCTCTCTCTCTCTCCCTTATAGGGAAAAAATATACGAAGCGATAGTACCGGGTGCGGTATCGTTTCTGCGAGGCTCTCGGTTACACGCCACCCTCTACCCCTCAATATAAACAGCCTGAACACACCCTCGACCCAGCTTTTCTCAAGTTCAAAGAGAGTTAGAGAGAGAGAGAGAGAGAGAGAGAGAGAGAGAGAGGGTGTAGAGAGTCTAAGAGAATCTTGCGGAAAGAAAAAAAAGATGGCCGCGTATCCTCGAGTCGAGTGGTCAACCATCGGTAGTGAGCGAAGAAACGAGCATATAGAAAAGACCTTCGATTCTAACTCTCACCCTCTCTCCTCGCATGGAGGGATGGGAGTGAGATCGGAGCGGTCGACCAATAATAAAAAATATACGATCGCTCGAAGCTTTCCACAGACGGCATATCAACAGACACCCACACATCGAGAGCGAGCACAGGCTAGCGCAGAATTATACTCCGAGGATGCTCTTAAGTGATCGCATTTCCACATAGACGAGCTATCCCCTCGCAACCCCCCTGATGGACCATATATGAAAGACTGGCTCTCTTCGAAAGCTTTGGCTCTTCGAAAGCTTTCTCTCTCTCTCTCTCATCCCCGTGCGAGGTTACTTTACCGCTTTTTGTGGCCGCCATACCAACACAAAAAAGCCTCACTGCGCGATCGAGACCGGAAGAATATTATCAAGCTACTCCTCGCGCGATACGTTATTCGGCATTTTCGAGATTGGCCGTTTTCGCGCCCCCATACACACATCCGATAACTTCTTCGCAGACCTTTGGCCAAGGAAATAGGAAGAACGAGAAATTCAAATGATGCTGGACGATCGTTTTCGCGCGTGCAAATAGCTCAATACTCCAAAAATGGCCACAGCCCCATATCGATGTAATACTTTATACTTTATGTAGTATATAGAGCGAAATATATATATATATATATAGAGCGTATATCACATGAGCGATATTATAATATAAAGTCTTTATCACCCAACTCTGAGAAATTGAATAAACCTTTCGAGATTGTTCTCCATTTGAGAAATAACAACGAGGGAGAAATAATTCTGTATAAACGCGAGGTAGTGAAAAAGAAAGATGATCCATTCTTCATAATATGAAGAAGAAGAAAAAAATGGCCGTGACAGCGTTATCTCCGGCCATTTCCTGCAGGCAGCACGCGCTCCGTTTTGCCATACACAGGGTATGCAGGGTTCACCCGCGTGTCTTTTTTCCTCGGGAGCAAAAGCTCACTTGTCACTGTATACATATTATATACCGGAGGTAATGATCATTATATTCCGCGCAGCTGGGGGAATAAGAACGAGGGGTGGAGGACTTGCTTCGAGCATCCCTCGAAGTCACTTCCCCAGTACGCTGCACATTCGGTCCAGGGGGGATGAACGAACGAGAGAAATGACAAGAGAAGAAGAGAAATCAAAAGAGGAGTGCAAAAAAAAAAAAAACAATACGATGCGGGAGTTATATAGATATCATATATGACTGTATAAGGGATGAGGGAGGGCTAATAGTGGAGGATTTGTGGCCAGAAGAAACTGACGATTATACCACTGCAGTGTACACACAAAAGGACGGATATGCAGAAATATCAATTCTCTTGAATCATAAGGGCTTGTACGCTGTAAACAAGCATTAAATTTACGCCCTTATGGTTTTTCATACGTTCTTATATAGATGTAACATTTTATAACGGTGTGTCTTGAACGAGACTACACTTTTGTACTCGCTTGGTATATTACCTAAAGCTCGTGCGATCATTGCTATATATGTATTGAGTGACAAGATGGCCGCTGGTAGGGCTCGCGCCGTTTCTCTCTCTCTCTCTCTCTCTCTCTCTTTTTCTCTCTCGCTTCGTTTTATGTGTCGTAATAAATGGTAATTTAAAACAGCGAGAACTAACAATTTCTTTCTTTATTTCTTTTCCTCTCCGACCACGTTTCCACTTCTCAGCGTCGTTTCGCGTCCTCGAAAGCGAGAGAGAGGGAGAGAGAGAGAGAGAACTATCTGGAGCTCTGTGTGCGTTACACGCGGATGCTGCTTCGAGCTGCTCTCTGTTGTGAATATACGTGTGTGTCTGTGTGTATGTGTTGGGATATTCTATCTAGTACACGAGGCAGTAGACGATACGGAGGGGGTAGATTTTTGCTCGCGGGTGTAGGATATATACGGCTGTAGGGTGTAAAGCGAAGGAAAACATTGCTCGGAGAGAAAGGATGGAAAAGACGATGGTGGTGTGCCAACATCGTCGCGGCGAAATACACCTCCGCATGTGCTAAAAGAAAGAGAGAGAGAGAGAGAGAGAGAGAGAGAGAGAGAGAGAGAGAGAGAGAGAGAGAGGAAGAGAGAGAAAGAGAGAGAGAGAGAGAGAGAGAGAGAGAGAGAGAGAGAGAGAAAGAGAGCGATGAAGGGAAAAGCATGAAGCAGCCAGGCCACGTAATATAAAGAGATATGTGCCTTGGAATAACATTACCATTAGGTGATATAGTTTAGCACACTGCGGAACCAGATGAAATGAGATACTGCGACTGAATCATGCATGAGAGAAGGTGCGATTCGCCACCACGACCACTATCACCTCCATCACCTCTTTCTCACTCTCCGCGAGAGGAGCACCTTCTCTCATCTCCTCCCACTTTTCTACTCTCTATATACACACACACGCAACCTGCACATTGATATTATATATATATATAGATATATATATGTAGAAATGCTTGCAGGTCCTCAACCAACGAAAAAGGAAAAAATGTTCTTCCTCTCCCTCTTTCGTTCTATTCCTCCGATGGTCTTCTCTCACACTTTTCTCACTTGGATCTTCCGTAGGTCTCTACGACGTCGTCAAAGTCCAATAAGAAAAGTGAATATGCTACAATATTCAAATAACCCAAGAGTATGACACTTTATTAAAAGCGTTATTTGCCTCTCATTCTCTCTAACCGTCTTCATCGCGTCTCTGTCTCTGGCGAAATGAGCGAAGAAAAGCATTGCGAGGCAAAGTTGATGAAGGAAGAAACGTCTGCAGCGCTTATAAAATCGTGGTGGATGCTGGCAGCATTTATAAATGAACTTTCAATCGACCCTAAATTTTTGCATCATTTTTTTACACATTTTTGTAAAATCATCACGAGAAGCTTTTATTTGACTATTTCGCAGTATCGAAGGCAGAAAATATATTTTTTTTCAACTGTTAATGGAGGCTGATAAATGGATGATTAGCAGGAAATGATAAAAATAAAATTGTCGCATTCTAAATTTTATGGTGGAACCAGAAGAATTGCTGGATCGTCAGGGAAGACGAGACATAATTTCGAAACACATCGAAGGATCGAGACGACTTTTAACAGAATATTTTCAGTTCTTTTTTTTTTTTATCCAAAGCCAATAAATAATGATCCAACTATAATAAATTTATCTTGTGCCTTTATCTTGAATGATCGTTCTTATTTTTTCTAAATTTTTTTTTTTATTCCAATCATATTTATAGCTGCCATTTTATGTATTACAGGAGCAATAAATATTACAAATTATTAACGAGAAGGAATATATTGTTGTGAAATCGTCTCAATGTTTTTTTTATTTTTTTTTATCAAGTTTCTGTTATTCCCTGAATTTTGATTCCGCGCTTTCAGCCATGTTCTGCCTTCAAAATCAGCTCGTAGAGCTCGCTTGCACCTCAGATGCGTACTGCCGGGTTACCTCAACGAGTACTCGTGCAAGATCTGTCGAAGAAATTCTAAAATCACGAGAGAGAGAGAGAGAGAGAGAGAGAGAGATAGAGAGAGAGAGAGAGAGAGAGAGAGAGAGAGAGAGAGAGAGATAGATAGAGAGAGAGAGAGAGTGAGGGAGGGAGAAAGAGAGAGGGAGGGAGAAAAGCGCGGCAGGGTTTGGCAAGACCACAAAGCTATATGGTAGTTTGCGGTGTCGGGGAGGCTATCCTGCGCTTTCTGTCCCTGTGGAAGGAGCACTTATGCATTTATGCATTCATATTTCCATGGGCTCTACTCTCCAAAGATCGTGGAAGCGTTTATATACATGTAGAGAGAGAGAGAGAGAGAGAGAGGAAACGTAGAGTCGCTGCCATCACAGCATCCTCGAGCGAACGGGGTGCAAGAGAAAAAGGCGCCTCAAAGCTCCCTCAGCGTGGGGGCTGAATGCGTTTCAAGAAAGCACAGAGAGAGGGTGAAAACTTGCCAAGGAATAATAATACATGCGACCGCATGAAAATATACGCGCCGAGTGCAGGATTTGGTGGGGCGTATATAGGCAAACTATATATATATATATATATATATATATATATATATATACATAGAAGTACGAAAACCGCTACGACGGGGAGGCATAAAAAAATCTGAATACATGAAATGTAATGCAGGCGAGTTCCAAGAATAAGCTCTCTCGAGCTTTTCTCTTTCCATCTCTTTACCTGTCTGTCTCCGTAATGCCCAATTCAGGTCCAACTTTGCTTAATCTTTTTCCTTTTTCACCTGTTCGATCGAATTTATCAGCCTAAAAAGTTTCAATGCATCAATGAAATATTGAATTGAAGCAAAAGATGACCCAAGACTGGCATTTGAATTCCATCATCAATGAAGGACTCTGGACCAGGACCTTTAAATCATGACGATGATATTTCAGTTTCTTCGGGTAACTTGGGAGGTCTCACAGAATTCGTAATATTTGCAAAAAACATGAAACATACATGAGAGGGAGGGAAGAATGTGGAGAGAGAGAGAGAGAGAGAGGACAATAAAGCAAAGTGAGAAGAGGGAGAGTGTGAGAGAGAGAGAAATAGGACGGGGTGACCAGACTGACGAAACCACAAGGAGAAAGAGGAAGAGAGAGAGAGAGAGAGAGAAGCAAGGAAGAGAACATGGGAACGTTGAAACGTGGAAGGAAGGCAGGAAGGAAGGAAGGAAGGAAGGAAGGGCGCTCGGTGAGCTGTTCTTCGTGGGCCAGAGCGGACCCGGTTGCTCCGCCTATCAGTGCGCCGCCTCGCGGTGGTGAATACATTTAGCCTGGTTAGTTTACAAATGAATACAGCGATTGAAGCAACTTATAATATCAATGTACTCGGATCGTCTCACTCTCTCTCTCTCTCTTGAGTGAAAACGGGTCTGTGTGCTACCCCTACTGCGCCTTTTGCCAAGCCAACGTGTTCCATCTTTCTCTATCCCTTTCTCTTCGTCTTTAGGCAAGCTCTTTGCACTGAACAGCTCGCCCTCTCTCTCTCTCTCTCTCTCTCTCTCTCTCTCTCTCTCTCTCTCTCTCTCTCTCTCTCTCTTATATATTCCCCAGGCGGCGTTCGTCCGTTCGCCCACTCTTGCGGGGCCCTCCATACAGAATGGCCATATTAACTTGATAATTAGCTCGGTTATACGACTTGCAGATGAGGAAAGACTCTCCGGGACGGACGTCGGCTACCCCTACCCGGGGTTAGAGCCCGCGGTGCCGGCGTCGACGTCGTCGTCGACGCTGGCAGTGTTCCTTGCTCTGCTCTCCTAACTATGCTATGCCTCAGCACGGTTCCTCACAATTCTCTCTCTCTCTCTCTCTCTCTCTCTCTCTCTCTCTCTCTCTCTCTCTCTCTCTCTCTCTCGCTCTCCCTCTCGTTCTCATTTTCTCCCTCACAGTTTGCGTTTTCTTCGATGGATGCAGAGAGTAACCCTTAGTTCGTATTCCTCGCCCTGTCTGCCAGGACACCCCTGCAGCTCTGCTACCGGTAACAAAACTTCATATCGTGCAAAATATCGTTTTACTCGCGGCCGCGATTATCCTGCCGCGTAATTTCCAACATTCCGGTTCGTCGCGGTCCATTATATTCGTACGCACACGTGTGTCCGAATGCAAAAGTCTCTCTCTCTCTCTCTCTTTCTCTCTCTCTCTCTCTCTCCTCCTCCTCCTCCTCGATTGCTCGAACGATCCTAGCAATTCTGATCACAAATACAAACGCTCGTAATCGCGCTCTCTGTTCTCCGCATCGAAAGAACCAAATATTTTGAGGTTATGTGTTTGCGCGGAGGGGGATGTTTTTTTTTTTTTTCATGTGGCAGAAACTTTTGTGCCACGACGTTGTTGAGCTAAAATCGTTATAGGAATTCGTTCGTCTGAACTGATCGTGCGAATTCTCGTAAGAAACGAGGACGCCATGATGTGGAACTTTCTCGCACGTGGGCTGCTACACGAGGGGATACAGGTGGCGCGGGGGAGGTTTCGTAATCCCCCGACCACGTGGTCACGAGTACCACGTGCTGCACATGGAATACAACATAAGAATTCGGACACCTCGCAAATTCAAAATTTATATTTATAAATTGTGTTCGGTACGAGAGGAGAAAGGATAAATGCGTGCAAGTGTCAAGGATCGAGTGAAACTTTTTACCCAGTGGATATAAATTTGAGTGATTAAACGATTTATTTTACGGGCTAAAGTTTGTTAAATTAACATCGGGGTGTCATCATTACCACGTGGCCCCAACGTGGGACAACGCAAATATACAAATCGATAATCTTATCTATCCAATCAGCCACAAAAATGAATGATTTTTTTCATTTTTCGATCTTGACGTATTGCGACGATGAAAGATCTCATCTCGTGGACAAGATTGGAGAAAGGTAATCCGAGAAAATTCGACAAGACGAAGATGGATATGGGAAAATATCCATCCATGGGATATGAGAGATCAATGAGAGACGAGCATCAGGGTGATGGGTAAAAATCACGGATTTGCTGTGCGATCTTGAAGGATTTGGAGGGGATGGTTAATATGGTCTGGGAGATGCGACGGGATGGTTAATGTGTGTCTGTGTGTCTTTATACGTGTGTGTTTGCCTGTGTGTTTCCTATACGTGTGTTTGCCTGTGTCTTTCCTACCAGCGTGCGTGTGTGTGTGTTTGCCAGCGTGTGTGTGTGTGTGTGTGAGTCTGCGAGGGCGGGTGTAGGTGTGTATCTGTTTCGCTCGGCATGTCTGCAACGTGTGTCCTCAAAGAGATCGCGCGCGATGGCCTTTCGAAGGCGATCGTACGGGAATACAAAGTACACGGCGTAGGCGCATTCCGGGAGATGACTGGCATTGAGAAGCGACTTGCAGAGCCGCACCCGCGCCCGTTTCTCTCCTGGTCCCCCTCTATAGACTGTCGCGAGGACAACCGCCACCACCGCCACCGCCACCGCCACCGCTTTCGCCGCCGCTGCCACACAACCGGCCAACGCTCGGAATACAGAAGATGGCGGCCATATTTTATATATAGAGGGGGCCTCACCTTCGTTCTTTCTTTCTCATGTTCATGAATTCGTCATATCTCTCTCTCTCTCTCTCTCTCTCTCTCTCTCTCTCTCTCTCTCGTCTCGAGCTTTTTTTTTCTGCTCGCGATCTCTGCTGATCCCCAAATACAAGACTGATGATACTTTTGCTACAAAGGGTGGCTCGATTCTTGTATACGTGATGGTGGCGTTGACGACAAGATACGTCAATGGCAGCCGAAAATATCCACAAGAGTCTCGCAAATATTTCGCTTTGGGAAATGATGACGTAACGTTTGAAAAACAAAATATTCTCGCAAAAGATTCTGTATATTACATTTTTGTATGTTTGTTTTTTTTTTTTTCTTATTTTTTGACTAATTTATCATCAACCCCTCATATTTCATAGGCGACCGGATACGTAAATTGAATTTATGTATCATTAATTCAACATAATAATAACGCGAGTGTCATAGAGTGGAAGACGAAAAAGAAGGTATAAAGAGAGAAAGAGAGACATACGCGACGTTTCTCGACGGAATTTTTACGTGCCACCACGTAGTCACGACGAGCTCACATTTCAAATATATTTAAAAAAAAAGAAAAAAAAAAATTAAGATCTAAACAAACGCGAGACGAGCAAAGTTCATGTGAATGACTCGAGAGAAGAGAAACGAACGAAAATGGTTCCCATGAGCTCCGACGGCGTGATGGCTACGCAAAGTACGTGGCGTTTTTATACCCATGACCGGACGTGGGACATCGCAGACTCGAGTCCGTAACATCATTCACTCTTTTTCGTCGATAATTCTTACTTCTTTATCCCAATGAGTTAGACGTGAAAATACTTTGAATTGCTCAGATATCATTAGAGATGAATAATACGTCATTAAATTTAAATTAATTGAACATTTCATTGATATACGAACAGTTTGAGCCGAATAAAAAATTCATTTTAACCAATTAAATCATTTTTTTTTCACAAAGCAGAATCACCAGTGATAAGAGATAAGAGAGTGGAAAGTGGAGAGTTCAGAGTATCATCATTCACTCTTTTTCGTCGATAATTTTTACTTCTTTATCCCGAGAAGTTAGACGTGAAACTACTTTGAATTGCTCAGATCGCATTAGAGATGAATAATACGTCATTAAATTTAAATTAATTGAACGTTTCATTGATATACGAACAGTTTGAGCCGAATAAAAAATTCATTTTAATCAAATAACTCATTTTTTTTCACAAAGCAGAATCGCCAGTGATAAGAGATAAGAGAGTGGAGAATGGAAAGTGGAGAGTTCAGAGTATCACCATTCACTCTTTTTCGTTGATATTTTTTTCCTCTTTACCCCGATAAGTTACACGTGAAAATACTTTGAATTTCTCAGATTTTATTAGAAATGAATCATTAAATTGAAATTAATTGAGCGTTTCATTGATATACGAACAGTTTGAGCCGAATAAAAAAATCATTTAAATCAAATCATTTTTTTTTTCCACAAAGCAGAATCGCCAGTGATAAGAGATAAGAGAGTGGAGAGTGGAAAGTGGAGAGTTCAGACTATCACCATTCACTCTTTTTCGTTAATATTTTTTTCTTCTTTTCCCCGATAAGTTACACGTGAAAATACTTTGAATTTCTCAGATTTTATTAGAGATGAATCATTAAATTGAAATTAATTGAGCGTTGTATTGATATACGAACAGTTTGAGCGGAATAAAAAATTCATTTTAATCAAATAAATCATTTTTTTTTCACAAAGCAGAATCGCCAGTGATAAGAGATAAGAGAGTGGAGAGTGGAAAGTGGAGAGTTCAGAGTATCACCATTCACTCTTTTTCATCGATAATTTTTACTTCTTTATCCCGATGATCCCATTAATATGCGAACAGTTTGAGCCGAATAAAAAATTCACCTTAATGAAATAAATCCAGCAGAATCACCAGAGATAAGAGATAAGAGAATAGAGAGTGGAAAGTGGAGAGGTCAGAGTATCACCATTCACTCTTTTTCGTTGATATTTTTTTCCTCTTTACCCCGATAAGTTACACGTGAAACTACTTTGAATCGCTCAGATTTTATTAGAGATGAATAATACGTCATTCAATTGAAATGAATTGAGCGTTTCATTGATATACGAACCGAATAAAAAATTGAGCCGAATAAAAAATTCATTTTAATCAAATAAATCAATTTTTTTCAAAGCAGAATCGCCAGAGATCGCGTAGAAAAGTGCGTGTCTCATTGCTTGGAAAAGTATAAACGGTCCTCGGTACGGCAAAGTTCGTTTAATAAATGTTGACGCGTGATAAATTTGGTCGTAAGGTCGTGCAAGGCTCCAGCTGAGGTGAAACGCAGAGAGAAGAATGAATGTAAGGAAAGAAGGTCGGAAGTTAGAGGGTGTCGTACGGAACTTTGGCGTTATGGTGTGGTTCGTTTCGAGCTCAGGGCACCTGTCTCTCTCTCTTCATGGTGTGGGCGCTTAGTTTTTTTTTTTTTTGTTTTTTTTTTCGTAGGGGAGGAACCGTGGGGATGAGGAACGACGAAAATAATTTATGCACCCCTGTTGAAGACCAAGGGAGAACAAGGAGTCCTGATGTAGAGAGAAAGGTGTGTATGTAGGAGGTAAGGGAAGCCGAATCGCGATGTGAGCCACCTGAAGCTGCAGTTCATATATATGTGAAATGCCATACGCACGGTGCGTTTATATATATATATATATATATATTTACGTATGTATATATATATACATATATATATATATATATATATTTATATACATGTATATATATATTTACGTATGTATATATATACATATCTATATATATATATATATATACACAACATCGATCGTTGCCGGCTGCGTTCTACTCGCTTTTCCCTTACAGCCGTATAATAGCGGCTTAATGGCTAATTCATTTAATTCAACGGTGTTCTCCGACGCTGCTGCTGCCACCAGATCCTTACAAACGGCGGCTCTATACCAGTTAGACAAGCGTTATATTCGTCGTGTAATAATTCACTCGTTGAAATTTCGTTATCCAAGCGTGTCAAAAGTTATTGCATAATGTATCTTAATATCTGGTGACAAAAATAATAATTCCTGGTGGTTAGGGGTGGTGGGATGGAGAGGGGCGGAGGGGCGGAGGGGTGGAGAAAGTAATTGCTTGAGATTTTATTTTATCGGAAAAGAAGAATTTGACTAAAATGCAATTATGATTGCAATTCCATTGAGCAATAGTTTTGATTCGTGAAAGATTCGATTACTCTTTTTTATTACCTTTCAAAAATTCAACGAGAAAAATTTGAATTATTAATTTTCTTCAAAGACGAATATAGAGAAATAAAATTTCACCAAATTTCTCTCGTCTCTGATGGTTTTACCGTCTTAAAAAAAAATGATATATTTTGATTTTTAAGTAAAAGTTCATGGTGTTTTGCTCGAAGAAAAATAATGCATAAATGCCCCGCGAATTTCTATATATGAACGCAATTTTCTCAAATGGTCGTGCACACGATCGCAAAAATTGTAGCGAATATAACGAGTATGCTCTGCGAAGTCACGGTTAATAGTAGTACTCGCGTTATTATTATAGCGTGGTCGCGGGTGTGCTGTGATTATTTTCATTACGAGAGAAGCCCGAGCGATTGCTATCGGCGGCTGTTCTCTCGCGGTTTCCCATCATGTTACTGTGCGAGCGTAAAATCGCGCTCAGGCGTCCACGGAAACGCACACACACATATATATATATATATATATATTCCTGCTTCTGCTGGTGCTGTTATTGCCTGATGATAATACACCGAGAGCTCGAGAGAGCTTAGATCTCATGTTTTTTTCTTAATGATTTGAGCAATTAGCCACGCTGAATGCCCTCCCTGTCTTTTCTCTCAGTCCGACTGTATTCTCGTGAGGTTTCTCGCGGGCCTCATCCATCCTCATATTTCTCCCCCCCTCCCAATGTTACAATTCTTCACATCATACATTTGACATCCTCATATTTTTTCATCGCTCCTCCTTTTCGTGCTCGAAAAAAAAAAAAAAAATCAAATAAACAAAATGGCAACTCTGGTAAAAATTATTTTCCACTCTGGGACTAAAATCATCGCAAGTTGCAATAAATAAAATAATGTTTTATTTGAAAATCTTGCTAGTCTAGAATAAAGTCTGCGAGTATAAATGAAATTTAAAATATTTTCTCTTTTTTTGTATTAGATAAAAAAATTATACTATTATATTATATTAATAAAATGAGTACAGTGTACATTGGAGAGCTAATGGAAAGATTTTATTATATTTTGCAGAGTGAATAATATAGTGCAGAAATTCAAATTTGTATTTGCATATTGGTGCATGAAAAACAAAAATTTCTGGGCCCAAAAGTAGAAATTTACCTAATGAAGAAAAAGTGATGAGATGAAATTTTTAGTAATTTTCTCTTTAATTAATTAAAAATATAGCTAATAAAATTGGTAAATGCTGGCTTAATATTTATTTATTGTAGAAAAACTTTTCAAATAAAATATCCATAATAAATAGACCTCAAATATCCACATACATATATATATATATATGGATCACTCGAGGTGAGAAAAGCGGATATGGCACTTTTGATTCTCGCCGACATTGTTATGCTAAAATTCTTGATCTTTCGAGAAGTATAACAATCGAGAACGAGGACAATAGTGGATTTGGCATTCTTTGAGGCCCCGCAAAATACGCTCTTGGGAAATTTTAGTAAAATAATATAGTGCAGAAATTCAAATTTGTATTTGCATATTGGTGCATGAAAAACAAAAATTTCTGGGCCCAAAAGTAGAAATTTACCTAATGAAGAAAAAGTGATGAGATGAAATTTTTATTAATTTTCTCTTTAATTAATTAAAAATATAGCTAATAAAATTGGTAAATGCTGGCTTAATATTTATTTATTGTAGAAAAACTTTTCAAATAAAATGTCCATAATAAATAGACCTCAAATATCCACATACATATATATATATATATATATATATATATATATATATATATATATATATATATATATGGATCACTCGAGGTGAGAAAAGCGCATATGGCACTTTTGCTTGTCGCCGACATTGTTATGCTAAAATTCTTGATCTTTCGAGAAGTATAACAATCGAGAACGAGGACAATAGTGGATTTGGAATTCTTTGAGGCCCCGCAAAATACGCTCTTGTGAAATCTTCGCGTATGGTCGCCTTGGTCTCGATGAGGTGAGAAGGGAGAAAAGTCACGAGAGAGGTAAAATATCGCTGTATGAAAAAAAAAAAAAAAAAAATCGTATCTTGTGGCGCCTGACAGTCCAGACCGTTATACGTGCTTTCCGCCCTGTCTGTTTTTTATTTTTTATTTTTTTCCCTCCACCTCTATATGGCGTATAAACTTGATGACGTAAGAAATGTTACGAGAAAACAAATATTATCATCGAGAAAAATGTTACAGCATCAGCGCTAAATCGTTACTATTTTCTTGCTGGATGAAAATGTTTTTCTGGTACAAGTAAATTAACATTTTGTGGATTTTCACGATGCTGGTAAGGTTTTATGTATGTTGGTACGAGTATTATGTGTACAGAGAGAGCTGAAATAGAGGCGGGTCGCGGGAGATGGAGAGGATTTTGCAACGAGCGGCAACGGTGACAAGCACACAGAGATGGAAAATGTGAAAGAGAGAGAGAGAGAGAGAGATAGGGTCGAGAGGAACCCCCAGGAGGGGTAGCTGGGGGTCGGGGCTGGACGGGAAAGCAAGCTGGCGGCTCGCTCGTTTCAGCCCACGGATGCCTGGTGAATATGCAAATGTAATTGATATTACTTTTTAAATATTCCCCACTCTCGTTTCCCTCTCTCTCTCTCTCTATCCTGCTCGGCGTTGTCTTCTATCCGACGGTGGAGGACCCGTCTGTTGTTCGTTTGGTGCGTTTCGCGTTCGTTTATACTCGGGAAAAGCGGCGAGAGAGAGAGAGAGAGAGAGAGAGAGAGAGAGAGGAGAAATCGAGGGTGTGCCTGGTTTATACACTCTCACTCCAAGTGGCTTTTACCCCAAGCTCGGGCGCGTTTCTCTCTGTGCTTCTGGCGGGTTTTCCGCGAGGAATGAGGATGCTCGCGGCAAACCCCCTCTAAGTAAAGGTAATTAATAGGCTCACCGAGAGACCTCTATAGACTCAGCCCGAGATCTCCGACGGAGATATAAACAGAGCTTGGGACCATTATACAAGTGCCAATGCCGAGCCCGTTATGCGAATTTTATCGCCGACGTGTCCGTTTGTCTGTTTGAGACTTTGGCACGTTTTTTCGTTTTTTTTTTTTTTTTTTAATTCCATGTAGAGTATACTCGACTTAGAAGGCTGCTTGGAATAAGTAGAAAAATTCGATCTCCATGTACAAATCTGACGAGCCCTTAAAATTCTCAATTTTCTACCAGGATAATTCACGCGCAAGAGGGAAGGACAAATCGCCTGATATTAAAATGTAAATCATGAAAAAGTTTATCCGACTAATACGAGTATCGTTTTTTCACATGATGTATGAAATTTAAATGCAGAGAGTAAACGTGAAATTTAGTTACAGAGTACACGTGCAACAAAACTTAAACACGTGTAACAAAAATTAAAATTAGGTTGATTTAAAATAAATGAGGAAAATTGCTCATTGGCGAATTATTTTAATGAATGAATCAATTTTTAAAAAATTTATTTTTTCGTTCAATTCACAACAAAGTCTTAAAAGCTGTGCACATTGTACACAACTAATAATTGACTACCAGTTGCTCGCATAAAGCGTTGCTGTATATGCTTCAAAAAAATATGAGTATGTGGCTAATATAAGGAGGATTTGTGCACGCTGCTCACACGATGTATGAAATTTAGATAGTGTCTACACGTGTGACAAAAATATAAATTAGGTTGATTTTTAAATCGTCAATGAATGAATTTAAAAAAAAAAAAAAAATTCTTTCGATACACAACAAAGTGTTAAAAGATGTGCACATTGTACAAAACTAATAATTGACTACCAGTTGCTCGCATAAAGCGTTGCTGTATATGCTTCAAAAAAATATGAGTATGTGGCTAATATAAGGAGGATTTGTGCACGCTGCTCACACGATGTATGAAATTTAGATAGTGTCTACACGTGTGACAAAAATATAAATTAGGTTGATTTAAAATAAATGAGGAAAATTGCTCATTGGCGAATTATTTTAATGAATGAATGAATTTTTTTTTAATTATTTTTTTCGTTCAATTCACAACAAAGTGTTAAAAGCTATGCACATTGTACACAACTAATAATTGACTACCAGTTGCTCGCATAAAGCGTTTCTGTATATGCTACAAAAAAATATGAGTGTGTGGCTAATATAAGGAGGGTTTGTACACGTTGCTCACACGATGTATGAAATTTAGATAGAGTCTACACGTGTAACAAAAATATAAATTAGGTTGATTTTTAAATCGTCAATGAATGAATTTAAAAAAAAAAAAAAAATTCTTTCGATACACAACAAAGTGTTAAAAGATGTGCACATTGTACAAAACTAATAATTGACTACCAGTTGCTCGCATAAAGCGTTTCTGTATATGCTACAAAAAAATATGAGTATGTGGCTAATATAAGGAGGATTTGTGCACGTTGCTCACACGATGTATGAAATTTAGATAGAGTCTACACGTGTGACAAAAATATAAATTAGGTTGATTTAAAATAAATGAGGAAAATTGCTCATTGGCGAATTATTTTAATGAATGAATGAATTTTTTTTTAATTATTTTTTTCGTTCAATTCACAACAAAGTGTTAAAAGCTGTGCACATTGTACACAACTAATAATTGACTACCAGTTGCTCGCATAAAGCGTTTCTGTATATGCTACAAAAAAATATGAGTGTGTGGCTAATATAAGGAGGGTTTGTACACGTTGCTCACACGATGTATGAAATTTAGATAGAGTCTACACGTGTAACAAAAATATAAATTAGGTTGATTTTTAAATCGTCAATGAATGAATTTAAAAAAAAAAAAAAAATTCTTTCGATACACAACAAAGTGTTAAAAGATGTGCACATTATACAAAACTAATAATTGACTACCAGTTGCTCGCATAAAGCGTTTCTGTATATGCTACAAAAAATATGAGTATGTGGCTAATATAAGGAGGATTTGTGCACGCTGCTCACACGATGTATGAAATTTAGATAGAGTCTACACGTGTGACAAAAATATAAATTAGGTTGATTTAAAATAAATGAGGAAAATTTCTCATTGGCGAATTATTTTAATGAATGAATGAATTTTTTTTTTAATTCTTTTTTTCGTTCGATTCACAACAAAGTTTTACCAGCTGTGCAGATTGCACACAACAAATGGACTACCAGCTGCTTGCGCAAAGAGCTCAAGCAGAGTGCTAATCATGGTCGCAATCATCGCGAGGCAGGATGTCACAAGGTGCCGGAAATAGGAAAAATTCTGCGATACGAGAATTTTTCTGTATATGCCACGAAGAAATATGAGTATGTGGCTAATATAAGGAGGGTTTGTACACGTTGCTCACATGATGTATGAAATTTAGATAGAGTCTACACTACACTTGTAACAAATGTAGATGTATATATAGAATATAAGTGGGGAGAGTTGCGTGCCAAAGGTAATTACCGGGTTGTTCCTCGTGCGATATAACACACACACACGCACAAACACATTTATGTATAATCTGGTAGCAATGGCGGTTTTCCCTAGTTATGTTTTAGTCAGCATATAGAAGTCTCGCTGGGCCTCAGGACGAGATTCAGGCATTCGGGCGACGCCACGCTATGCTGTTCCCCGTCACACCGTTGGTTTCAACGCCAATTAAACAGCCGCTTGTCAAGGAGACGGCCTACGATTCTCCGCGATTCGCTGTCGCACGCGATGCGTTAAGCCACGCACACGCATAACTTGTACACCCTTTTTATTATTATTGTTATTATTATTGTTATTATTATTCGTCGTTATTATAAGTTATTACGTGTCACTGCCACTTTGCCACATGCGGCCATCCAATCACACCAAAGATCCTTTTTATCCCACCATTTTACTTCCCCCCCCCCCACCCACTCATGTGTTTTTTTTAATTATTCCATCGTCTCGCGGAATTCGCGCAGACATCTTGAATTATTATAATTTTGCAATGCGATAATTGCGAGATTCTCGATTGAATCGAAAGGAAATGAGAAATTTTTTCAAATTAAATATTTTTACCTACCCCAATTTTTTGATTGAATGAACGTTGTTGATTTTGAGAAAATTAATAGATTTTTTTAACTCTCTCAGTCTGAGCAATTTGTAGATTTTTTTTTCATTCAGAAAAGTCATAGAAAAATATTAATAGATGGAAAATAATAATTTTGCTATTTTTTTAAAAATTTTATGTGAATATATTCAATCGTAAAAGAATTATTTAACATCAACCCAAGTTTCAGATTGCGAGACTAGAGAGAAAAGTCATAGAAAAATATTAATAGATGAAAAATAATAATTTTGTTATTTTTTTTAAATTTTTATGTGAATATATTCAATCGTAAAGAATTATTTAACAACAACCCAAGTTTCAGATTGCGAGACTAGAGAGAAAAGTCATAGAAAAATATTAATAGATGGAAAATAATAATTTTGCTATTTTTTTTTAAATTTTATGTGAATATACTCAATCGTAAAATAATTATTTAACATCAACCCAAGTTTCAGATTGCGAGACTAGAGAGAAAAGTCATAGAAAAATATTAATAGATGGAAAATAATAATTTTGCTATTTTTTAAAAAATTTTATGTGAATATACTCAATCGTAAAATAATTATTTAACATCAACCCAAGTTTCAGATTGCGAGACTAGAGAGATGCGTGAGTTGATAAAAATATAAAAAATAAAATTTGTAAATTATTTAAAATAATTACTACAGGGAGAACAATAAATTAAATAAATAAAAAACTTGGCCGATCCACGCAAAATGAGATCGAAGAATATTCGTTGCCGTCGCCAAGAGAAAAAATATAACAGAGCAACATTTATTTCACCCCCTCTCTCTCTCTCTCTCTCTCTCTCTCACTCACACACACACACACATCGCGTTATATCGTTTCATGTGTACCACAACTTGGTCTCCGATTACAAACCATTTTAACACGTGCCAAACGATACGCTGAAAGTCCTCCACCAGCGAAATATACAACTACGTATAAAGGTTCGTATATATAATAAAACGCAGAGTGTGGAGAGCCGACGGCGCGACCGTTAATGGACGTGCCACGCCACGAGGGAAAAACTGCACCGTATGTAGGTCGCAGCGAAATAAGAATAAACTTGACGATAGTGAATTAAAGAAAAAAAAAAAGAAAAAACTGCAAGGTGCGTGTATGCCCGTCTAACGTTGCGATAAAAATGTCGTTAAAGTGAGAAAGAGAGAGAGAGAGGCCGCAGAATTTTCAATGACTTTACGTGAAAAACCTCAGCAAATGTGTAGATTTACTTCTTTAATAGCTTTTTTTTTTCTAGTCATTATCACAATTGCGATTTTTTTTTTTTTTTTTTACTACATCTATCAATCATTCTGAAAATAGAATTTTTTAAGTTCATTTTTATTATTCCATAATTTGTACAATATTAACCCCCTTTTTGCATACTTTTTACGACGCAGTGCAACATATACGGATAATTTTTATTCGAGCATACGAAGAAAATCGTAAAAAGTCAAGTAACTAAGAAAGGTCATTACTGATTGAACCAAGAATTTTTATTTCTTAATTATTCGACTAATTGTGATTTTTCCTCTCGGTATTAAATTTTTTTGGATTTTTATTAGTCCATAATTTGTACAATATTAACCCCCTTTTTGCATACTTTTTACGACGCAGTGCAACATATACGGATAATTTTTATTCGAGCATACGAAATTTTTTTTAAATATTTTTGAATATTCCAAATTTTACTGTAATAGAAAAAGTTCTAGAATCTGTCGATTTCAAGCAGGTCACAGGTCGCGAGTTCCGTATGAAAAATTTCATCAGCAGCTCGCAGAGTGTCTCATTTGTGTAGACAAGTCGACGTGTGCGATTCGAAGTGACGAATGGGTCAATCTCGTCAGAGTTCACGACGTACACTCTGTTATAAATTTATGGGGAAAAAAAAATGATACGCGTATTGAACACCGTCTCGAACACATTACATAAATCATTATTTAATTGAGGTGGCGAGCTTATGCATGAATAATAATTTCAAAGAGACAACGTGAGATTGTTTTTTTTTCAATAATAATTACTGGCACACGAAAAACTAACGGAAATAAACTATATATATATATATATATATATATATTCGTGCACACATTCAAAATTATATACGAATTCCGAATAAATAAATATATTCTTCACGGTGAATCGCTTATAGTCGAGAATAAGTGGACGTATGACGTATTTCTTGCTTATCAAGCACAACCAGAATATTTCTAATCACTTATTATTGGTAAAAAGCCTCGACATTTTTGTTGATTTCCTTTGCAAGAAAATAATATTTTTGTAACATTATAATCGACTATTATTCGTGTAAAAAAGCTTCAAACTATTTATGAAATTAAAGATAAATTTTGTGCATTGCGATTGAAATTGCAACATTTTAGTTGATAAATTATTTGAGTTAAAAAAAATGGAAAAAGAATCAAAAATAATTTTATTATTTTACAATTGATATGTTTATTATAAAAAATAATTATTCTCATATAGGCCATTTAATTTATATTATTCATTATTACGAATATAAATTATTGACAAGGCCAATCTATATGTATGTTAATTACCTGAATTATTTTGATGATTTTTTAAATAATGATTGATAAGACCAAAAATAAATAATCGAGAGATCGAAAACGGGTAATAAGTACATAATGATGTTGAAATTGTTGCACGTGTTTCACATATTAGATGCGGACCTTAAGCTTTTAATAAAGAAGCTTCGTGTCGATCTGCCAATGCGAGCGTGTACGAGGAGATTAACGTTTTACGAGGGACTGACGAGCAGGAAAATTCGGCAATGAGGACATCTCAATAAATTAGGCTGGATTCACGAGAGAGAGGGTACGAGAATAATGGCAGGGTGAACGTTGCCCGAAGTTGCCTCGCGCATTCAACCCCCCCGGACGACAATCAGCCCCCCGCGGCGTACCCTCGTGGCATAGAAGCGACAACGAGATTGACGTCGATGGTGAAAAGAGAGGATGCTAGTTTTAATCATTCACGAGGATAACCAGCAGCAGCAGCAGCAGCAAAATCGTCGACTATATTGCACGCACACACATACACACAAGGGTGGAATCGGCGCCCATGGGACTATTTTATTGAAATAGCCCCTTTTTTAGCTGGCTAACTGCTTTATTAGCTCGATTTCACTCATCCCTTGTACTTTCGTTCTCAAGAGACTGCAAAAATCAATCAAAAAAAAAAAATTTCACATCGACACACCGGAAGAATTATCGTTGTCACAATTTACGATCCGACGGATCGACGCTCAGCGTTAAAAAATCAACAATTTCCAAGCTTTAAATAAAATATACGCAAGTCATCAATTTAATTGATAATAATTTAATTGAAATCGATGAAAAAATTTGTTGCATGAAAATTTTTTTTTTGCACAAGTTGGACAAATTTGTACAGACGAATAAATTATTGTAATGTGAAAAATATTTTGCATTGATTTACTTCGAGAAGAGTTTAATGGAAGTAAAAAAATTGTTTAATTTTAGCAAAATTTGGCGGGCAATTATCAGAGCAAAATAAAAAAATTTTTTTTATCAAATGTGTGCGCTCCGATTTACTCTCGAGACAGATAAATCGCCAATGTGGCGTCTTTTGTAGAAAAAAAAGATAATCTTTCTCCACCTTTTTTTCCTTCATGGGCTAAGTCGACGCAGATCTTGACGCGCGGGGGCTCAGAGACTCGCGGAAGCTATTTCCCGGCTGTAATGGGATAATTAACGCGCTCGCGAGAACCACCGATCCGGCGAATAGCCACGGCCCTATATATATATATATATATATATATATATATATATATATATATATATATATATATATAAATAAATAAAAAAATAAAATATATATATATAATACACTCTCGTGAACGCATCCAACTGTCTTCGCTATATAACACACCATCTGCCCTCTTTATTTCTCTACGTCTTCCTGCCTTCCTACACTCGAGTTTATGTCTTATCTTCATATTTTATTCGTATAATCCAAGAAAAAGTCTTGCAAATGGCAACTAAACAATTTTTTTTCCACTTTTCAGGAAATTCGTTTCACGAATTATTTTCTACTTTTAAATCTGAAACGTTTGGGAAATATATTTTTTTTTACTCTGAGCAGTTTAACAGTTTGAAATTATCATAAGAAGATTGATTGGAAAAATCAAAATTCTTTTTTCGTCATGAAAAATCTTTCTTAACATCCATTTTAATTATTTAAGTGCCATTTTAGTTTAACATTAGCTACTAATTGTACCGAAAATGTCTCCTGATTACGTACAAAAAAAAATCATTGTTATCAACGATAATTTTCATGTTTATTGCAAAAGAATTCTGCAACGATTCTTTTTTCATTATTATATTTTCAATTTTTTTTTATTTTCATTTTTTCATCATTTTTTTGTTTCGAAAATTTTGTCCAGTGTCCAGTTTTATATAAAAAGCCGAGGGGCTTTGTTGAGTCTATTCGTTTTCTCTCTCTCTCTCTCTCTCTCTCTCTCGAGACCATTTCAGAGCCCCCCTTTCCAGAGCTTGAATTCCTGAGGGACCTTCCATCATTTTAAAGCCCAACTCGGGCCAGTCCAAATTAGACGAACAATTTCATTTGCCGAGGGCGATTGAAGGCACAAATGCTCACGACAGCTACGTCGACACCATCAACTCTCTCTCTCTCTCTCTCTCTCTCTCTCTCTCTCTCTCTATGACGTTTCAATTCACTTGTCCACCACGTGGGGCTATTTTTGAATTTCACTAAAACGAATTAAAACACTCATACCTACAACTGCCTTTTCACTTACAAAAAATTCCAACTGTACGTAATATCATTTTTTATAAAAATTAATATTCACGATAAAAAAATAATTATTTATATTTATTCTGTCAATAAAATTAATTCTGAATAATTTTATTTTTTATTCCAATGGCATTTATCCCTTGTCGAGCTGACACGCATTTTTCACCAGTTGCCAATTAACTCTTCAATTTCATTTTCACACGTTTATAATCTCGATAAAGAATTTATTCAGTACAAGAGCATGTGGAAACTCGAGCTATTTAATTTTTTTTTTTTTTTTTTTTTTTCAGCAAATGCGTATTCATGTACACCTTATATTATTAGCAAATGCGTACCGTTATTATTCATTATGAACCTGACCTCGCGTGCTGTAGGAATTATTAAGGCAATTCAGAGCTGATATAATAGCGAGGAATTTATATCCACGTGGAGTTATCGGGCAAAGGAGTGTTGCCTTTATGTATATATATATATATATATGCTCGTGTGCAGCTGCATGTACTACTTCATTGTATATGGTTCATTCCGCAATGCGGGCCCAACAGAGTCGATGATCCTACATAGCACCCTAATAAGAGTCAGAGTTGGAACTCGTGGCGCTCGCTATTATATATTATCTATATATACAGATCTGTATATATATATATGTTCATATATGTGTATATATATATATATATATATATATATATATATATATATATATACAGATACAAACCCACGAAGCCACGTTTCATGACTCGTAAACACGTACACAATTCTATCAAATCCATCTTCCAAATTTTTATCACGTCAATGAAGTAAAAGTAATGGAAAAACCTAAATAATAATCAAATTTTGCATCAGTGTCAATTTAATGAAAAAAAAAATCTTAAAGTTTCTTTTCGCCAAATATAAATGGATAAAACGAATTTCTAATTCAACTTTCCTCGAGATAAATATTCGATTGAACTAAAATTAAATTCATGGAGACAAAAAATATATTTAAATTGCAGATAAATGTCAAAATTTCAACTCAACTTAATATTTTTTCTCGCAATGTTTATCGATCGAATAGACAAAAGAAATTAAAAAATAATAATAATTGTCTCTGCGGTAATTCTTAAGATATAAAAATTAGACAATCGGATTAAATTTAAAGTTAAATATTTGTAAAAAAAATTAAATAAAAAAATGATATCAAGTACGAGCTTTTGTGATCTACTCGCAGAGATTCGCGTCGCATGGCGACAGGTCGTTCGATTGTCCAAAGACGACGAGAGAAATTTCATTTCCCACGGCAACGTTGCAGAACTCGATCGGTCCCGTTGAGCTCGTCTCTCACGAATCCCATCAACCGATATATATATATATATATATATATATATATATATATATATATATATATATATATATATATATATATATATATAGTACAACGAACTTACGACGATATTCGACCGGACAAAAGGTAAAATGTACAGTTAGTATGAGTGAAATTTCTCTCATCGACTCTCTGTTGGTTGCGGTTCGTCGACTCCAAGACTTTTCGCTTCCCGATTGTTTTAGCGTCGGCGGCCTCCTAGCCTTTAGCTTCGATCAAAAACCTCCTCTTTCCTCTCCTCTCCCTCTCCCACCCCCCACCACCGGCCCTTCAATCAACCGGTAATAATCCCCGATCACGAGAGATATTGCGCATTTTCATGAGAATCACCGCTATTGCCTCTTCGTTGCGAGAAAAGATGCCCTACCCCCCCTCCACCCCCCGCCCCCCAAGCCGACCGCCACCAACCCCTTTTGGCAATTCAACGCTCTGTGGCTGCCACAGAAATTTCTTACTGTTTCACGACATGCGATCCGAATTTACTCTATTCACTTCCTCTCTTATTCGCCCCCCTTTTTTTTTTTATCTTTGTGACTGTTCTTTTGTTTCAGGAATTTATTTATTGAACATTTTACTTAAGTTAAATGTCTCAGTTGCTGGCCACGAAAATTAGTAGCTGGGAACTTTCGCGATATTTTATATGCATTGGCGAAAAATATTTATAGAATGTTTAATCTCGCGAACCACGTCAGGTTTATGGCGAATTTGCCTAAATGATTCTTGACCGGCAAATCGTTTAAACTTCACCGCGAGTTTATTATTTCTGGGCGTATAATTGAGAGACAAAAATTATGGAAATTAAATATTTTTTGAAAAAGAAGAAAATTTGCGCCATGATGAATTTATTGAATTTAAACGAATTTGATTTTAATCAAATGAAACTCACTCAGACATATATTTGGATGAAATAAATATTATTTTTTATTGATTAATATCCAGATGAATAAAATAAAATTGATTTCGATTGGAATAAAATTTATTTACAGTAGCAAAATTTCTAATTTATCCAAACAATTTTTTTTCTCGATATTCTCTTAAATAATCTCCTCGGTTCAAATAAATGTTCTCTAAATCAGAGGGATTTTTTTTTTTTATTCAGTGCTGCAGAAGAGAGAATTATATCGTGTCAAATGATCGCATCGGTCATCATTTGGGCTCTTGGAGCAAATATCGCGCATACCTGGGGCATAAAATATATAGCATTATTAGGTTAGATCCTTGCGGTTGGATTGCAGAGGACAAAGATGAGATCGCGCCGACGCGTCTGCAGGACTATGTTCGTCGACAGGACGAACGCATAATCGCGTGCAGACCAAAAGATGCCAAAGGAGAGAACGAGAGAGAGAGAGAGAGAGAAGAGTCGACGAGCATTGCGAGAGCTTTTTTACGCGTCTGTCGCCAGGAGAATGCACTTGGTGAGCTCTTCTCGTCGTCCTGAGCTCGTACAACGACATGGGTATACAATATATATATATATAGAGAGAGAGAGAGAGCTCTTGATGGCTGTCTGGACTCTGTTATTGTGCCTGTTGTGTGTGAAGGGCTTTGCTGATGTTACGGGATAGCCTCTGCTCTCGCGTGGTCCCCGTCATGCGGGGAAAACCACCCCACTGTGGCCCCCATGCCATTAATCATCCGGGTGATTCCATAGATGGCTGCTTGGCGCTGTGGCCAGAGAGAGGAGTGAGCGATGCATGCCAAACTCACGTCGTGCTTCGCTTTCAAAACGAGGATAACTCCGGTGGGCTCTCTCTCTCTCTCTCTCTCTCTCTCCCTCCCTCTATATCAGCCAGCTCGTCGCCTATCGAACCTCTTTCAACGCCCATCTTATTTTCTACTATATTTTTACCATATAATAATAATAATAATAATAATAATAATAATAATAATAATAATAATAATAATAATAATAATAATAATAGAAATAATAATAATGATAATAGTCATAGCGATAGCAGTAATTGATGATAAAAATTATAAATATCATATATTTGCCATTCGAGCAGACCAACAAATATGAAAATAAAATGTTCAATTGCATACTTTGAAACTTGGCTAATTTTTTATTGTTATTATTATTATTATTAAATTAATTTAATGTCAATTTACGTAATATTGAATGAAATAAATTCGATGCTTTCGTGTAGTATCTGCTATTTTTAGCCTCGAGTGAAAAAGAAAGCTCGTTTTGCCTGAAAAGTTTGCCGAGATGTAGCAAACGAGTGGCAAAAAGCATGAAAGACTCGACAATCCCATGGACAAGATGTATGAAAAAAAAAAAAGAAATGCGACTGATGGGGTGGGGGGGTAGCTTGGAAGTTGTCGAATACGCGATGGTGATACGGCCCACCGGCAGATCGAACCATGTCAGCAGTTTAATCAATGCATTTAGCCGAATTCCTGTCTGGCCCAAATAAAAAGACGCGACGAGACCGCGATCATCGGCAAAAAAAGGCTCGCAAGTTAGAAGCTTCACTGACTCTGCTCTGTTCGCGAGGGGCGATTCTCGATCCGTCCATACACGTTGTCCTGCTCGCCCAGCATCCCTTTCTGAAATTTTATATTATTCCTACTGTCGCGCCCTCTCGCACACAATTTTTTCGCATTTTACAAACACACACACACTGATGAAATTTTTTTGCCTTCTTCTTTTGCCTCTCTTGCGTTTCCTCAATTCCATTCTCATACTTGTCCGATGTAAAGAATTAAATTATTACGATTCGAGTGAAAAAAGAAGAAATAATTTTTAACAATTTCCAAGGATGGAAATAGAATGGAGGAGAGCGAGAGAGAGAGAGAGAGAGAGAGAGAGAGAGAAATGGAGGCAAAGGAGAGGATAGGAAATAATTTTTTACCATCAACAGCTGATAATATATTTTTTTCCCACTCTCTCTCTCTCTCTCTTCCTCTCGTTTTCGTTCTCTCTCTCTCTCTCTCTCTCTCTCTCTCTCTCTCTCTCTCATTCATTGTGTCATCTGCGCGTTTAATTTACATGTAGTCTGCGCTCTCACCTACAGCCGGTTGTCTCTTTCATTCTCTTTCAGTCTCTTTCATTCAGAGTCCAGACAAGATCCGGTACTCTCGGATGCTTCTCTTAGAGTCTCTATCTGTCGCCGAGGATCTCTCAACGGCAGCAACAGCATAGCAGGCAGAGGTCTAGTTCAGTTTTACCGAGCGTTTTCCAGCCTCGTCGAATAAATCTCATAGTTTTTAGCAGACGCTCTCGCTATTATATATATATATAAAGTTAAACGATATATATATATATAAATAAAGTTAAACGATATATATATATATATATATATATATATATCGTTTAACTTTTTACGCACGCGATTCAGTTTCCTTCTTGTCGCTCTAACCGCTCTTGCCACAGGACTCGCTCACAGAGATCAAAATCTAACTCCAACATCCGGACTATCCGGTCTCTGACACAATGAAAAAAAAAAGTAAAAAAAAAAAAAAATCTCCCCCAGGAGTCCCAAGAGACTTTGATACATAATTCATTAAACAAATTCTTCTCGTATACAAAACAAAAAAAATTGTGTCTCGATATATATTGTACATATCGATAAATCTGAATAGTCCGCAAAATCCTGTCATTTTTATTTACCCCCAGTGATTGTGGTGAAAATAATTATTCGAAAATCAGTCACAGGCGAAAAATATGAAAAAAAAAAAATGAAATTCCCTTTTTTTGGGCTAGATTTGTGAGTGGAGATAAATTGGAGAATCGTGATTCGATTATAGTGATAATTCACGGTGTTGAGCGAACCCCAAGAATGTGGAAAAATTTTATGATTATATATACGTATAATTCGGAAGAACTAGCAATCTCGTGACGTG
This sequence comes from Dyspetes luteomarginatus, assembly GCA_963669185.1. Lineage (NCBI taxonomy): Eukaryota > Metazoa > Arthropoda > Insecta > Hymenoptera > Ichneumonidae > Dyspetes > Dyspetes luteomarginatus. The sequence continues at coordinate 5,536,994 of OY769904.1, forward strand.
AAGTAGTCACGTCTTTGCGAGAAAAGTTCGTGAGTCCCCGCAGGGCCCAAATAACTCGTACAATCTCGTTACTCCTGTCGGAAGTATAAATCAACAACTGGCGAAACGAGCTCTCCCTTCACATAACTCTATACTGTATTTGTACAGAGAAGAGTATTTATACAGTATTGAATATAAAACGTTCATGAAAATGCAATGAAATATGGCCTGGTGAGATATTTTATCTTATCATTTCATCTTATTTTATCTTATCATTTAATTTTTTATTCATTTATCCCATAATTAATTTAATACTACTTATTATTGTTTATTATTATTATTGTTGTTGTTATTATTCTGGATCATTGGTCGTCATTGCGATAAATAAAATTATATTACATTTTTCACTCAATCCTTTATTTTTTTAATTAATAATGCGTGTAATATCGAACGTCAAGGCATGAAGAAAGTATTCTATTCCGTGATTTTTGGAGAACAGGAGAGGGAGGAAAACTTTGAAATATGGCCTGGTGAGATATTTCGATCATTTAATGAATAAAAAAATTAAATAAATGAATAAAAATTCATTTATCCCATCATTAATTTAATACTACTTATTATTGTTTATTATTATTATTGTTGTTATTATTCTGGATCATTGGTCGCCATTGCGATAAATAAAATTATATTACATTTTTCACTCAATCCTTTTTTTTTTAATTAATAATGCGTGTAATATCGAACGCAAGGGATGAAGAAAGAATTCTATTCTGTGACTCTTTTGGAGAAGATGAGAGGGAGGAAAACTTTGAAATATGGTCTGGTGAGATATTTCGATCATTTAATTTTTTATTCATTTATCCCATAATTAATTTAATACTACTTATTATTGTTTATTATTATTATTGTTGTTGTTATTATTCTGGATCATTGGTCGTCATTGCGATAAATAAAATTATATTACATTTTTCACTCAATCCTTTTTTTTTTAATTAATAATGCGTGTAATATCGAACGTCAAGGCATGAAGAAAGAATTCTATTCTGTGAATCTTTTGGAGAAGATGAGAGGGAGGAAAACTTTGAAATATGGCCTGGTGAGATATTTCGATCATTTAATTTTTTATTCATTTATCCCATAATTAATTTAATACTACTTATTATTGTTTATTATTATTATTGTTGTTATTATTATTCTGGATCATTGGTCGTCATTGCGATAAATAAAATTATATTACATTTTTCACTCAATCCTTTTTTTTTTTAAATTAATAACGCGTGTAATATCGAACGTCAAGGAATGAATAAAGAATTCTATTCTGTGACTCTTTTGGAGAAGATGAGGAGAGGGAGGAAAACTTTGAAAAGTCGCGAGGCTCGAGTAAACCTGGAATTGCCGGATAATCCGAGATGATCGTCTAATAGCTTTAGAGGAAAGGAATCAACTGTGGGGTGGCGCTGCTTATTATTAGCATAAGCCTCGCTACGTCGGCTAACGAGCGGAAGAGACGAGACCCCAAAAGTGCTACGATGAATCAGAAGAAAAAAAAAACGAAAAAAGGCAAAAAGGATGAATAAAATCGCATTAAGTGCTGGCTTGGCTCAAAAGGGCTTTTTCTTCGTTTTTTTTTTTTTTTTTTTTTACGAACATATAATTAACAGTGCTGGAAGAGCTCTTGGATAAGAAAGAGCAAGGAGCTCTTATCTCGTTAACGAATTTTCATCAATCGATCGAAACTTATATCGCTGGTCGACGAAATTTTTCTAAAAATTCATTCACATCCAAAAATTTACTGCTACAACCAGAAGAATTATTAACAAATAGCAAAAAATTGTTTTTATCCATCACGAATTAAGGTGGAATATAAAATGATTGAAAAAAAATTAAAACAAAAAAAAAAAAAGAATGGAAATTTTTTTCAAAACAAAATCGCGTAGGTGGATTGACGCTCCCATATATCTATTGTCCGCGTACGGGGAGCACAGAGATCGCTCCGAATACATTAAACATGACACGAGTTGTGTGGATGACTGGATGAATTTTCTTCACCGAGTCTCGCAGTATGGTCCCATATATAAATTCACGTATGCATATTGCTGTGTGTGTGTGTGTGTGTAGACGTGCGAGTCAAAAGCACAACGCGGCATATGTAATTACCTCGGCGATCCCAAAGTATCCGTGAGCAAACGTTAAGGCGATTCTCGGCTTGCTTATATGCCCTATATACATGCATGTATGTATATATATATATATATATAGTCAATCTGCTGTCTTTCGTACATCCCTTTTGCTCACGTGGTAGGTGTTATACCTCTGGCATATAGTTTTTAATGTCTATATATATATATATATATGTGTGTGTGTGTGTGTGTGTGTATAAAATCTCATATACATCTACAGAACGAACCACGTGCCGCTAATTCTCGAGCCAGCTAAACTACCGCGCCACTTGCGATCTTCTACTTATACTTGCAAAGTTTCCTGTGTGCCTCTAAATTTATGCGCTATATCCACGTGGATAAAGAGGTGCGATATCCGCGATTTTTTCGATATACAATTCGCTCCAGGAAACGAGCTGCTGAGAGCGATCATGAGCAATTTTTTTTTTTTTTTAATTCCTTTTGTTTTTTCACTTTCGATTTTAATTGAAATGCATTATCATTTATTCGTGCATATGATAATGAAAAGAAAAAAATTATATTATATGGAAAATTTGCGATAAAGTTTGAGAATTTTTGATTATTCGACAAACGAGAGACACAAGGAGGGTGCTCGGGTCTTGGACTGGGACAGACGAGAGAGAGAGAGAAAGAGAGAGAGAGAGAGAGAGAGAGAGAGAGAGAGAGAGAGAGAGAGAGAGAGAGAGAGAGAGAGAGAGAGAGAGAGAGAGAGAGAGAGAGAGAGAGAGAGAGAGAGAGAGAGAGAGAGAGAGAGAGAGAGAGAGAGAGAGAGAGAGAGAGAGAGGGAGAGAGAGGGACAGTAACACGCGTCCCGCACACGATCTCTCGCGACTCGTCCGCGGACCGACTTTTTTTTCGGCCACTTGTGGCCGTATCGTGGGAATCGGTGACGTGACAATCCTGTTCTGTCGTTTCTGCCTCCGTCGTTGAGTTTGTTACGCTCATTCCTGATGTGTTCTCTCGAACTCGAACTCGGAATTGATGCTTTTACTGATGAAAAAGATACTTTGATTCACGAACGAGGAAAACAGACGTTGATTTTACTCTCTCAAAGCTTTTCTGGCAAGGGAAATTATTAAACTTTCGCATTATTTACCCTATCAGAGATTGTCAGTTGGGATGAAAAATTATTTAGAATTTTTGTCTACAAAATAATGATAAATTTTTCAAATTCATGAACCATCATTAATTTTACTCTCTTTTTTGGCAAGGAAATTATTAAACTTTCGCATTATTTACCCTATCAAAGATTGTCAGTTGGGGTGCAAAATTATTTGGACTTTTTTTACGCTCGTTTCTGATGTGCTCTCTCGAACTCGAACTCAGAATTGAGGCTTTTACTGATGAAAAAGATACTTTGATGCACGAACGAGGAAAACAGACGTTGATTTTACTCTCTCAAAGCTTTTCTGGCAAGGGAAATTATTAAACTTTCGCATTATTTACCCTATCAGAGATTGTCAGTTGGGATGAAAAATTATTTAGAATTTTCGTCTACAAAATAATGATAAATTTTTCAAATTCATGAATCATCATTAATTTTACTCTTTTTATTGGCAAGGAAATTATTAATCTTTCGCATTATTTACTCTATCAGAGATCGTCAGTTGGGGTGAAAAATTATTTAGAATTTTTGTCTACATAATAATGATGAATTTTTCAAAATCATGAAATGTGTAAATTTTCTGGCTGGACATTCTCGTATTGCGTAGAGACACGTATAAACTCTCCGTCTTGCCAACTTTGATACACGAACAAGGACGTTGATTTTACTCTCTTTTCTGGCAAAGAAAATTATTAATCTTTCGCATTATTTACCCTATCAGAGATTGTCAGTTGGGATGAAAAATTATTTAAAATTTTTGTCTACAAAATAATGTTGAATTTTTCAAAATCATGAAATGTGTAAATTTCCTATTTTTTCCCAATTTTACTCTCAGCGAGTTTATTAATAAAAAATTTTTTTGGAACATGATCGTGAAACATTTGAACGAAAAATCATTCAGGCTGGACATTCTCGTATTGCGTGGATACGATGAAGAATTCATGTCACGCGTCGAGTGTCGTCGATGTGGAGAGACACGCGGGTATCCAAACGCTTCAACGTGGATCACGTACAATGCTATTCTTATCGTCTCTACTCGTCGACAGACGATAGTCGAATGCTTGTGCGTATGAACTCTTTCGACGCCAAAAACAATGCTCAATCTCACCGACATAGTACACAAAATAAATATCCGATGAAACTTAACAATTATTGATAATAAATCCAAAACAAGAAAAATCTTTCATTGAGAAATTTAAAATTTTATCATAGCGAAATTTTTGTACAAAATAAAATTCTTTAAACGGAAATTTTATTCAACGATAGAATTTCATTGAAATATAAATAAGGAAAAATTGATCGTTTGTAAATTAAATTTTTTTTTATAGGCAAATATTTTTGTCTATTTGTTTTATAGGCAAAGGATGACAATTTTTTTCGCCGAAAGACCGCAAGGTCGTAAATTTTTGGGCACCCATATATGCACGTAGGATGTGGATCACGTAGTTGTTAGGGCACGTATGAGACCGCGAGGGTAATCCGTTCGTCCCTCGTCGTTGTTGTACGCATGTAAACGTGGGATATATATATATATATAAGTATATAAGTATATGCGTATATGTATATATAAGCATACAAGTATATGAGTATATATATATATATATATAAGTATATGAGTATATATATATATATATATATAAGTATACAAGTATACAAGTATATAGAAGACTTTCAAGCAAGAAGTAAAGAAGGGACTAAAGAACTGAGAAAGTCCGGCTTCCTTAGCGTAGCATAGCGTCCTTTTTGCCGCCGCAACGTCGGCAGACAACGAGCTGGAGAAGAAACAAACGCGCATCAGCAACGCACGATTCGTCTCCGTACGCAAGAGCCTTGACTCCAAACTCTAGGTCTTACCCAACTCGTTTTTTTTTTTTCTTCAATATAACTATATATGCTGACACGCATACACGCACACTCATATTTATTCCAGAGTCCTCAGTTTTACTCTGAGACTCCCTCAGAGATTCCTTCGTTTTCCACACGCTCGCTCGCGCCTATTCCCAGCTGAGGAACCCGAGCGGTTGTGAACCGACGGCAGCAGAGCACACGCGGACTATTCCTGCTCCCGTGGGAAAAGCAAAAGACTTCTGTCGCATGTTTCGCAAACCACGAGCTCTCATTTTTTTTCCCTCCCTCCCTCCCTCTCCTCTCCGCCCCTCCCCTCCCCTCCCCCCATGCCGGATACTTTTGTACTGCATCCTCAATTAACGGAGGGCACGGGATTATCGCGAGGGGAACGATACTGATTTATCTTAAAATCGAGATAATCTCGCAGTAGAATTAAAAAAATATAATTAACGATAAAGAAAAAAAAATGTCAGTTGAAAATTTTGACTGCATCACCGGACTCTGTAAATTCAGCCGAAGCAATGAAAATATATAAAAAGAAAAATAAACGTTGCAGTTATTGCCAATGCGAGCTAAAATGAAACATAAAATTTTAGTGTCAAAGATGGAGAATTAAAGTTGAGAAATTTTCGTTCACTGGTCTAGGACATTGGGGGGAAAAAAAGGGTAAAATCGACAGACACCATGTGTGACTTAAAAAATTAGTTGAACGATGCAAAAATTTCTCAAATGGCAATGAATAAAAAATTACAAAATCTAATAACGTTATTCAAGTTTGTTGGAATTAATAATAAAAATTATTCAAACGAAATTAAATGAGGACGTCCATTGATAACTAACCAAACCATTTGGGATGAATTTCCAGTGTGACTTAAAAAATTAGTTACACGATGCAAAAATTTCTCAAATGGCAATGAATAAAAAATTACAAAATCTAATAACGTTATTCAAGTTTGTTGGAATTAATAATAAAAATTATTCAAACGAAATTAAATGAATACGTTCATTGATAACTAACCAAACCATTTGGGATACATTTCCAGTGTGACTTAAAAAATTAGTTAAACGATGCAAAAATTTCTCAAATGGCAATGAATAAAAAATTACAAAATCTAATAACGTTATTCAAGTTTGTTGGAATTAATAATAAAAATTATTCAAACGAAATTAAATGAGGACGTCCATTGATAACTAACCAAACCATTTGGGATGAATTTCCAGTGGGACTTAAAAAATTAGTTACACGATGCAAAAATTTCTCAAATGGCAATGAATAAAAAATTACAAAATCTAATAACGTTATTCAAGTTTGTTGGAATTAATAATAAAAATTATTCAAACGAAATTAAATGAATACGTTCATTGATAACTAACCAAACCATTTGGGATACATTTCCAGTGTGACTTAAAAAATTAGTTAAACGATGCAAAAATTTCTCAAATGGTAATGAATAAAAAATTACAAAATCTAATAACGTTATTCAAGTTTGTTGGAATTAATAATAAAAATTATTCAAACGAAATTAAATGAATACGTTCATTGATAACTAACCAAACCATTTGGGATACATTTCCAGTGTGACTTAAAAAATTAGTTAAGCGATGCAAAAATTTCTGAAATGGCAATGAATAAAAAATTACAAAATCTAATAACGTTATTCAAGTTTGTTGGAATTAATAATAAAAATTATTCAAACGAAATTAAATGAGGACGTCCATTGATAACTAACCAAACCATTTGGGATGAATTTCCAGTGTGACTTAAAAAATTAGTTAAACGATGCAAAAATTTCTCAAATGGCAATGAATAAAAAATTACAAAATCTAATAACGTTATTCAAGTTTGATGGAATTAATAATAAAAATTATTCAAACGAAATTAAATGAATACGTTCATTGATAACTAACCAAACCATTTGGGATACATTTCCAGTGTGACTTAAAAAATTAGTTAAACGATGCAAAAATTTCTCAAATGGCAATGAATAAAAAATTACAAAATCTAATAACGTTATTCAAGTTTGATGGAATTAATAATAAAAATTATTCAAACGAAATTAAATGAATACGTTCATTGATAACTAACCAAACCATTTGGGATAAATTTCCAGTACGATAAATCGTTCATACGTGACCCCACGTGTATGTATTTTTTTTTTTTTTTTCATGTTTCCTTCGAAATGTTTTGTCTCATTTTGTTTCTTGTATTTTATTTTTGTTAACTTTGCTCATGTGCGTATTAGTCGAACGAAAAGAGACAAAGAGAGAGAGAGAGAGAGAGAGAGGGAGAAACGCAGGTAAACGAGGAGAAAGATGGAAAAAGAGGGAAGCCCGTGTGGATACGCAGGAGTGAGAAAGCTCCGTGTGTCTCGTCCGCGAAGAGGGCGAGGCCCTCACGAAGCGAATACGTGCACATCAGTATAAGATGGTAAAAACGCACGAACTCGAAGGCGAACGTGACGCGGTGGATCGTCCGAGAGCGGTTGGACAACGACGACGACGACGATGACGACGACGACGACGACGACGACGAAGACGACGACGACGACAACGTCGACGACAACGACAACGACAACGACGACCAAGAGTAAAAGAGAGAAACAGAAAAGTTAGTCGGCGAAGAAACGAGCAAAACTCTTGAGATACGTTCGCTCAACGCGAACTCACTGACACAGGTCTCTATATATGTATTTTCTCTCTCTCTCTCTATCTTTTTTTCTCGTACCTTTGCTCGCCCACGACTCTTCATCGCGTAAAAAACAAAGCGACACGCGAAACTATGCATTGTCCTGCCGAGGAAGAGTCCTGAATTACAATGGCGAGTCATCAGGACGAGATGCATCAAAAGAACTTGGTGCGAGTTCTATTTCTAAGTAACAGAAATCCATTACGCAGATTTGGCACGATTTTATCTCTTCGACGAGCCAAATATGTATTTGTAATTATTCAAAAACATAAAAAATTGATGCCAATTGACGTCTTTGGCAAGGGCGTTTTTCCATCATGACATGCATCAAGTCCATAATGGTCAAGACTCAACCCCTTGTGCTATAATTCTAATCAAAATGGCACGATTTTATCTCTCCGGCGAGTCAAATATACTTCTGGAATTATTATAAAATATTCAAAATTGATTGGTCAAGACTCAAAACTTTGTGAAATAATTCTTCTGTTTAATAATTCTAATCAAAATGGCACGATTTTATCTCTCCGGCGAGTCAAATATACTTCTGCAATTACTAAAAAATATTAAAAATTGATTGAACCCTTTGACAAGTGCATTTTTCCATCATGACATGCATCAAGTCCATAATGGTCAAGACTCAACATCTTGTGCAATAATTCTAATCAAAATGGGACGATTTTATCTCTCCGGCGAGTCAAATATACTTCTGCAATTATTAAAAAACATTAAAAATTGATTCAACCCTTTGACAAGTGCATTTTTCCATCATGACATGCATCAAGTCCATAATGGTCAAGACTCAACATCTTGTGCAATAATTCTAATCAAAATGGCACGATTTTATCTCTCCGGCGAGTCAAATATACTTCTGGAATTATTAAAAAATATTAAAAATTGATTGAAGCCTTTGACAAGTACATTTTTCCATCATGACATGCATCAAGTCCATAATGGTCAAGACTCAACATCTTGTGCAATAATTCTAGTCAAAATGGGACGATTTTATCTCTCCGGCGAGTCAAATATACTTCTGCAATTATTAAAAAACATTAAAAATTGATTCAACCCTTTGACAAGTGCATTTTTCCATCATGACATGCATCAAGTCCATAATGGTCAAGACTCAACATCTTGTGCAATAATTCTAATCAAAATGGCACGATTTTATCTCTCCGACGAGTCAAATATACTTCTGCAATTATTAAAAAATATTAAAAATTGATTGAATCCTTTGACAAGTGCATTTTTCCATCATGACATGCATCAAGTCCATAATGGTCAAGACTCAACATCTTGTGCAATAATTCTAATCAAAATGGCACGATTTTATCTCTCCGACGAGTCAAATATACTTCTGCAATTACTAAAAAATATTAAAAATTGATTGAACCCTTTGTCAAGTGCATTTTTCCATCATGACATGCATCAAGTCCATCATGTTCAAGACTCAACACCTTGTGCAATAATTCTTGTAAGAATGCTGGTTGATTATTCCCGAGACACACAGTTTTTTGACAACGACAAAAAAACCTGCGCATTTCAAAAGGGATAGAAACGACATAGGGCACCGATAAAACGTTTGTCTCTGCCGACGCAGTTCAATGGTCAGCTGCTAGCCTGGGTTAGCAGTTTCGACGTTATAAATGCGGGGAAAAGAGAGATGTGGCTTTCGGCCGCGTGTCCGCATACTCTGCCGGTCACGCTGAACGAAAGATACACCTGTCGCCACTGGCCATTCTATATATATATATATATATATATATAGACGAATGAAACAAAACCGGAGAATTTATATATATATATATAATAATAATAATAACAATAATAATAATAAAAAAGCAACGGTTAGTCGGTGTGGCGTTTTATCTCAGTTGGTCTATCAGCCATCTATCAAATTGGCCGGTGCTCGCCCGGGGATGTTTAACGACGGGGCCCGCAAGACCCATGGAGGAGAAAACGCCTCGCGGTCTTCACCCTCTTGGCCCCTCGAATGATGAAAGCTGTGAAAGTAACCGTGACAGTGTGCTATCCGCGACTGGTGTCCGTGACGATGACATGGAGGACGCGGAACGCGGCCATCAACAGAGGACGAAAATGAATGCCCAACGAGGACGATGGGGATAGTCACGTCACGGACAGAAAGATGGACACGGGGCTAACGCCAAGACCGCTTATTACATCGGCCTCGGGGGCACATGAGCGAGAGGCGCGTGCCCAAAAGACGCAGAGAGAGAGAGAGAGAGTCAGAGAGAGAAAAAGAGCCAGCGGAAACCACATATTATGGGGCGCACAAAATCTCACCTGCTTTTACTTCTTGAGTGCTCTCGAACCGACTACTTGGGCGACAGAAACGACACACATACACGCAATATGACATCTCCCATTTCGCTTTACGACACAAAACTCTTCGGGCCCCGCTATATACACACAGTATCGCTTCATCTCTTCGCTCGAAAAATAACTTCCTGGCTTGTAAAATGGGCCCTATTGCATCTTCCGCTCATCCACTTATCTCGTTCTACGATCGTCGGCCAATCAACGTTTTTTTCTTCTCCATATTGTCATATGGCGTTTTTTTTTTTTTTTTCAATTTACACGCTAAGGTGCGACAAGATCATAAGTGGAAAAGGCACAAGGTCATTATTTTCCGCCGTTTATTTTAATTTCAACAAATTTTCGTTGTGCATCAGTAATGAGGGTAAGTTTGAAATTTCGTGGAATATCAATTCTTATATCTTTGGCTATTTAATTTCTGTATAGCTCAAATTTGACAGTTTGTCATCTATTTAATAGCAATTCATCAAGTCGTGGCATTTGTCCAATTTTTATACTGACATTTAATTGCTCAAATGAAGTTGAACTTTCAATTTTAAATACGTAAAATAAAACTACATAATTACGCGAAATAAATAATTATTTATCAATGCTCATAGAGTGAGTAACGATGACGTTTATTTTAATTTCAACAAATTTTCGTTGTGCATCAGTAATGAGGGCAAGTTTGAAATTTCGTGAAATATCAATTCTCATATTTTTGGTTATTTAACTTCTGTATAGCTCAAATTTGACAGTTTGTCATCAACTTAATCGCAATTCATCAAGTCGTGGCATTTGTCCAATTTTTATACTGACATTTACTTGCTCAAATGAAGTTGAACTTTCAATTTAAAATACGTAAAATAAAACTACGTAATTACGCAAAATAAATAATTATTTATCAATGCTCATAGAGTGAGTAACGATGACGTCGTGGGTTTTAAAACTCGATTGCCCCCTCTTTATATTTCCTGGCATAAAGTATATTTTATCGGAAAATCATAAAGCGCTTAATAACGTTCATTACATTGTGCGCAATATTCTAATGCTGGTGTATATGGGTGTGTGCATGTACGTAACAAAAATTCCGTTTGATAGGTAATTAGAGGAGGGTGAGCTGGTAATTGCGTTAATTGAGAAGTGGAGGCCGAGACCGACACCGAGTGCACAATATGTGCAAAGTATATATATATATATATATAAAGTGTTAAAGGGCTGCGCCCACGTCCGCAGAGTGCCCCAACGAGCTGCATATCTCTAGTCTCTCCGTTGATGCTCTCTTTCTCTCTAGTCTTTAATTTTCCTAGTTGCCTCATCACGCGGGAAAGCTTTAATTACACGATGAACAAGAAGCACACAAGCGTTTATAAAATGAATATTTTCAGGAAAACAGTTATTCCCGCTGGGGTGTGTGCTTGACTGTATATATATATATATATATATATATATATATATATATATTTTTTTTTTTATAAACGCGCAACAAACAAACTTCCTTCGTGCGATGGTTGCTCGCGTGCAGCGGCAAACTGGAGGCGTGTAAGTCGGAAAATTTCTTAACAATGGAGTCGTCAAGACGGCTTTGTAGTTTTGCTAATAATAATAATTGAGTAGATCTAACTGGTAACAAAGGAATAGTAAAGTTATCTCTGTTATCAAGACTGTGAAAAGTCATCTGAGGGCAAGTCAACAACCGCATTGATGCATTGAGTCAGGGGCATCAACCAAAGCCTTGAGGATGCAAGAGAAAAACTCAGGAGAAATGAAAATGTTCTTTCTTCGTCCTCTGTGGCTCTGAGAATTACTATACTAGCGTATAAAACGAGGGTAAGACAGTCTGGTCTTCCCTCCTTACGAAAGAATCGATAAAAAATGATATGCTTGACTATATCTATAAACGAGGAACAAATAAACTTTGCTAGTAACAAACATGTTAGTACACAAGTAGTAACAAACATGTTAGTACACAAGTGGTAACAAACAAGTAGCACACAAGTAGTACACAAGTAGTAACAAACAAGTAGTACACAAGTAGTAGCAAACTAGTAAAAAATTAGTTGTAAAGTTATCTCTGTTATCAAAACTGTGAAAAGTCATCTGAGGGCAAGTCAACAACTGCATTGATGCATTAAGTCGGGTGCATCAACCAAAGCCTTCAGGATACAAGAGAAAAACTCAGGAGAAATGAAAATGATCTTTCTTCATTCTCTCTGGCTCTGAGAATTACTATACTAGCGTATAAAACGAGGGGAAGACAGTCTGGTCTTTCCTCCTTACGAAAGAATCGATAAAAATGATATGCTTGACTATATCTATAAACGAGGAACAAATAAACTTGCTAGTACACAAGTAGTAACAAACATGTTAGTACACAAGTATAGTAACAAACATGTTAGTACACAAGTAGTAACAAACGTGGTAGTACACAAGTAGCAACAAACATGGTAGTACACAAGTAGTAACAAACAAGTAAAAAATTAGTTGTAAAGTTATCTCTGTTATCAAGACTGTGAAAAGTCATCTGAGGGCAAGTCAACAACTGCATTGATGCAGTTATAACAACTGCAAGATGCATTGAGTCGGGTGCATCAACCAGAGCCTACATGATGCAAGAGAAAAACGCAGGAGAAATGAAAATGTTCTTTCTTCATTCTCTCTGGCTCTGAGAATTACTATACCAGCGTATAAAACGAGGAGAAGACAGTCTGGTCTTCCCTCCTTACGAAAGAATCGATAAAAATGATTCGAAGTAAAGAGGATCCCAGCGGTGGCTTCGATTTATCGCAGCTATCACGAATAATTCGAGCATTTTCTGGTTTTACTGGCCGTACGCGGTGAACACGAGCGGCCCAGCAGAAAAAGAGGAAAAGAACATGAGGAGAGAGACGAAGGGACAAAGAACTAGAATGGCCACTCGAGAGTCTCTCTGGTCCCTCGTAAAGTTCACTTCGTAATGGGTGGGCCGTCTTTTCCGTCCTCTCGGGGGTAGAGAACGCCAGAAAACCGACCAAGAGAACAATCTTATAGCGTTGCATAGTCCATAGTTGTATACATATATATATATATACACACACATATATATATATATATATATATATATATATATATATATATATATATACATATATATATATATGTTTATAGGTAGCGAGCAGGAGCAACGACGTCGCCGACATCTGTCGGTATTACGAGACCTCGAGAGGCCAAAAGCAAAAGACACGAGACCTCGATTTTTGCAATGCTGCTCTCAAGTGTTGGTGGGTGGGAGGTCGTTGTATAAGTCTTTACTTATTTTTGCCGAAATATCGTGCAATATATGGCCCAAAATGTCGCATAATACGCTCGTAACACCTTCTGATATTAGCCATTTTTATGTAAAAAAATCGCACAGAGTGTGCCGTGGACAGGAGTGTGTCGTGTGGCCATTATTACTCTTGGAAAATTACGAGGATCCTGAGCCGCAATACCGAAAGAAATTTTTCGTCTGGCGAGATTCACGTACCAGACGAGATTGTGAAATTGAAGTTTTTTTTTTTTTCTTTTTTGAGAGATTTGCCATTTTTTCTTTATGATTTTCTGATATGAGATGTTGACGACTCGCTATTGGCCATTTTATTTTATACGAATAATACAATAATTAATTTTATCACCACAAATGCAATAAGTGGAAATTTGATCAGGACGTTCGAGATTTTGAATTTCTCAGCGAGATTTTTTATCAGGAAAGGAAATTTTCTAGCTAAAATCCCTTTTGGGCATTTACATATTTCACGATTTTTTATATCATTAATTAATTTTATGTGTTTGATTATTTTTTGTTTGGCCTAATTATGGGTTTTATATGAATAAAAAAATCATATCAAATAAGAGATATCTCATTTTTTTTAATGGAAAACAAAATAATAATACTTATTCTCTTGGGCAATAATTACTCATAAATAATATTAGAATAAATTTTTCAATTTTTTTTTTTTCATTCGAATAATTCTTAATCGTTGAATAAGAATCGAATTCCTTGTTGATTCAACGTATAAAACTCTTAATGTAGTTGTATCTTTCGAATTAGGTGGTGAATAATAATGCAGAAATGTAGGGGCGAGGTGGGGAGGGGATGCATCTCGCGAAGAGCTTGTTCCTGATTACATATATATGCCTGTATATATGTTCTCACAGTATATATATATATAGCTAGTTTATTTTGGCTTGCATGAATTTACTACTGGTCTTTTGTATAAGCGCGTGGCGCTCGTGCGCGCCCATCTACTCATTCTCTTTCTATATACATAGATATATATATATATATATACATTGATGCGTATTCATGAGAAAGGCGCTCTTATAAACGGTCCGCTGTTAAACGATACGAATTAAAATGTGCATTTCTCAGACCGCGGTGGTCGTTTTAAAGTCACATATTACACGGCTAAGTTTATTCCGACTTGACTCGTGAGCATTTTGCTCCCCCGTAACTTCAGCAGTCTCTCTCTCTCTCTCTCTCTCTCTCTCTCTCTCTCTCTCTCTTTCTCTCTCCACCTCGCTCTTGTTCTCTTCTCACGTCATGTCTTTTTTATTTTCGTTTCATTGGCAAAACCATCGACACATTATACGGTTTTACGTGAGAAATCGTAATCGAGTCAAGTTTTTTTCGTTACTTTCGTAAATGGTTTGAAGACGTCAATGTAACAAAAAAAATGACACAATCATCAGAAAGAATTGAATGAAAATTACCAGTATATGGGGACTCAATTCCATATACGAATACACAGAGATACAGTCGAACTTTCAATAAGTTAATTTCTCTCAACGCAATTGCTCCCTGAGGGTGAAAATTCAATTCTCTACAGATTAAACGTTTAATCTCAAAACTTGCTCAAAAAATGACACAATTATCGTAAATAATTAATTGAAAATTATCAGTATATATGGGGGCTCAATTCCATATGAGAATACAAAGAGATACAGTCGAACTTTCAATAAGTTAACTTCCCTTAACGTAAATGCTTCCCTGAGGGTGAATCATCAGAATAAATTGAATAAAAATTATCAGTATACATATATATAACATATAAGGGGGCTCGACTTCATATAAGAATACGCAGAGATACAGTCGAACTTTCAATAAGTTAATTTCTCTTAACGCAATTGCTCCCTGAGGGTGAAAATTCAATTCTCTACAGATTAAACGTTTAATCTCAAAACTTGCTCAAAAAATGACACAATTATCATAAATAATTAATTGAAAATTATCAGTATATATGGGGGCTCAATTGTATATGAGAATACAAAGAGATACAGTCGAACTTTCAATAAGTTAACTTCCCTTAACGTAAATGCTTCCCTGAGGGTGAATCATCAGAATAAATTGAATAAAAATTATCAGTATACATATATATAACATATAAGGGGGCTCGATTTCATATAAGAATACGCAGAGATACAGTCGAACTTTCAATAAGTTAATTTCTCTTAACGCAATTTCTCCCTGGGGGTGAAAATTCAATTCTCTACAGATTAAACGTTTAATCTCAAAACTTGCTCAAAAAATGACACAATTATCATAAATAATTAATTGAAAATTATCAGTATATATGGGGGCTCAATTGTATATGAGAATACAAAGAGATACAGTCGAACTTTCAATAAGTTAACTTCCCTTAACGTAAATGCTTCCCTGAGGGTGAATCATCAGAATAAATTGAATAAAAATTATCAGTATACATATATATAACATATAAGGGGGCTCGATTTCATATAAGAATACGCAGAGATACAGTCGAACTTTCAATAAGTTAATTTCTCTTAACGCAATTGCTCCCTGAGGGTGAAAATTCAATTCTCTACAGATTAAACGTTTAATCTCAAAACTTGCTCAAAAAATGACACAATTATCGTAAATAATTAATTGAAAATTATCAGTATATATGGGGGCTCAATTCCATATGAGAATACAAAGAGATACAGTCGAACTTTCAATAAGTTAACTTCCCTTAACGTAAATGCTTCCCTGAGGGTGAATCATCAGAATAAATTGAATAAAAATTATCAGTATACATATATATAACATATAAGGGGGCTCGACTTCATATAAGAATACGCAGAGATACAGTCGAACTTTCAATAAGTTAACTTCCCTTAACGCAATTGCTCCCGTGAGGGTGAAAATTAAGATTATGAAAAATCCATTCGATTCATAACTGCTGGGACTCTGAGATCTCATCTTCTCAAATCCAACATAATGGTTCTAAAATTCTCAGAAGATGGCACTAAATTTCACTCTCGTTTAACTTATTGCAAATTTTACTGTTCATGTGCCATATAGAGGTACCTGCGTCCATGATAAGGTGGAAAATGGCGTGTGTCGTGTTGGAATGGACTTTCTCTCTCTCTCTCTCTCTCTCTCTCTCTCTCTCTCTCTCTCTCGCTCATTCTTGAATAAAGAAGTCTGTCGACGAAGCGTGGAATTCCGGCGTTTTGCATCTCGTTTCAAACCTCCATATATATATATATATATATATATATATATATCTACATATATAGGGATTTAGCACGGTGTTCCGCGAGTGTCTGGCTTTTGGGGGGGTGCAGAGGGAGGGTGGAATACACTAGATACGCGTGGTTTCTACCACTGGCTCTTGGGGGACAAACGGGATGAATGCCATGAGGTGGCAAGGGTGCAAGAGGGATGATGGAGAGAGGGAGGGAGGGTGACGTCCGTTAGAGCATCTAACGCGCGTGTCCGCCCGAGTTGTTTATGCGGTTGATGCAGTGTGCTTGCCCGTTGGCTATACAGAGATCC
Source organism: Dyspetes luteomarginatus (assembly GCA_963669185.1). NCBI lineage: Eukaryota > Metazoa > Arthropoda > Insecta > Hymenoptera > Ichneumonidae > Dyspetes > Dyspetes luteomarginatus. Next base: position 5,553,904 of record OY769904.1, read on the forward strand.
GGGGCTGTATATTCACGTGAACGGAAGAGAGGCTGACTCTGTTCTCTCTCTCTCTCTCTCTCTCTCTCTCTCTCTCTCTCTCTCTCTCTCTCTCTCTCTCTCTCTCTCTCTCCCTCTCTCTCTCTCACTCTCACTCGCACGCCCACTGTGCGTATCAGCTCTACGATGAATATGTATATCTTAATTCGCGGAGGCTAATTGAATAATTTGTAAAACGCGACGAGAACGACGTGGAGAGCGCGAGGGAGAAACGCAGTGTGGCGGCATCATAGAGCAACGTGGAGTAAAAGGAAGAGAAGGGGATGAGAGATTCAAAAGCGGGTAGTCAAATGTGCCTGGGGGCTTTTTTGCATTTTGCCTGACGACTCTTTCCAAAACTCCACTCGTTCTATCATTCTGTCTCTCTGTTTTTAATATATATATATATATATATATATATATATATATATATATTTCTTTTTGGCTGTTGCTCTGCTGACCGGCGACGAGACCGCGACGTGTTCTGGATGCATTTCGCCTCTGGGGTAAAAGCAAAACCACTCGTGTGGCAGAGGATCGAGAAGAGCAATAAAAAAACTTTGGAATTATATAGATATTATATAGGGGAGAGTCAAAGATGATATTTAGGGGATGAAATTGTGTATTGACCATGAGAGGAAAGAAAATATCCCATTATTTTATTTCCGAAAATTTACATTTACCTACGTATGGAAAATTTAAGCCTATTCTCTTCAGTCAGATATACACAGAATTTTTTTCTCACGAGCTCAATTATTGTATAACACCAAATTAACGAATTTCACCAATTATTTTTTATTTAAAAAAACTGTCAAATATTTATTTAAAAAAAAAAAATACTTGCATAAAATTTGTAACTAATTAAAATAAAAATAAAAAAAAACAGAGAAAAATATTGTAAAATATAAAAACTATTTTTTTTTTTCATCACTTGCCCATTGTATCACAATTCTTTGCGGTGAGAATGGAAACGAAAAAATTCGGGCTATATATAAAAAATGAACACGACAAAAAGATTGGACTGGCTATACATAGGAAAAGATGGCAGCGGGGGAGGTCGAGATGGCCTCCAAGCAAGAGGATCAACGACAGTCACAAGCTGACACATATATATATATATATATATGTATATAACATATATATATGTATATAACATATATATATGTATATAACATATATATATATGCATATAACAGGTAGGTATTATTCCGAGAATGTTAACGCGCGTAATCGCGTATTCTTTGCCGTTTCGTTGACCACGGAAAAAGCGGCTTAGAGCTTGCTGGCAGTGATGCATGCCGTCGGGACGACGCATCGCATAAGTAAGATGGGCCCTAGGCCCATTCATCGCCCAGTTAACAAAGATAGAGGGAGAGAGAGAGAGAGAGAGAGAGAGAGAGAGAGAGGGAGTCGGGATGACCGACTCTGTGGCGCGCGCGTGGCTTCCTCTCAAGAGCCCAGCTCTTCATTCGAAAACCCATCCGACTCATCCTTCTTGCATTGGTGAGCCGCTCTCGTCTCTTCTGGACTGAATTTTTTTTACCATTCTCGCGAATGCAACCCTACACACACACACGTACGCATATATATATATATATATATATATATATATATATATATATATATATATATATCGTCGGCAGAGAACGACGAAAGATGCTTAGGCACGTGCTCACGTCTCGTTAAACTCTTCCTTTGCTAATTAAGAGTTTGATGAATGCCCACCGCGAGAATTCGTTAATCGTTTAATTCGACGAGCAAAAGAGAAGATAAAAGACACTGGGCGAAATTATCAAACGTGTCGCTTCTTTCACGAGGTATATCAACGAGATGTAGACATTCATACGTGATACGTATACTTTATGGGAATTTTCGATCTTTATGCGGTCATTTTTTTTTTAAATTTATTTCATTTCTTATTGTGAATTATACACCTCTGGTCTTGCACCCTCTGTTTTCGTCTTTATCTTCGACGTGTCGCATATATTGTATATTCTCGCTATAAAAAAATCAAACCTGCCAATCACTACGATTTTTTTTTTTCAGTCTTTTCGTGTACAGTAAAAAATGGAATTTATGGGAATTTCCGATCTTTATGCGGTCATTTTTTTTTTTTATTTATTTTAATTTATTTTATTTCTTATTGTGAATTACACACCTCTGGTCTTGCACCCTCAGTTTTCGTCTTTATCTTCGACGTGTCGCATATATTGTATATTCTCGCTATAAAAAAATCAAACCTGCCAATCACTACGATTTTTTTTTTTCAGTCTTTTCGTGTACAGTAAAAAATGGAATTTATGGGAATTTCCGATCTTTATGCGGTCATTTTTTTTTTTTATTTATTTTAATTTATTTTATTTCTTATTGTGAATTATACACCTGTGACCTCGCACCCTCAGTTTTCGTCTTTATCTTCGTTCTACGTGTCGCATATAATGTATATTCTCGCTATAAAAAAAATCAAACCTGCCAATCACTACGATTTTTTTTTCAGTTTTTTCGTGTACAGTAAAAAACGGAATTTATGGGAATTTTCGATCTTTATGCGGTCATTTTTTTTTTTAATTTATTTTAATTTATTTTATTTTTTTATTGTGAATTATACACCTGTGACCTCGCACCCTCAGTTTTCGTCTTTATCTTCGACGTGTCGCATATATTGTATATTCTCGCTGTAAAAAAAATCAAACCTGCCAATCACTACGATTTTTTTTTTCAGTCTTTTCGTGTACAGTAAAAAATGGAATTTATGGGAATTTTCGATCTTTATGCGGTCATTTTTTTTTTAAATTCATTTGAATTTATTTTATTTCTTATTGTGAATTATACACCTGTGACCTCGCACCCTCTGTTTTCGTTTTTATCTTCGACGTGTCGCATATATTGTATATTCTCGCTGTAAAAAAAATCAAACCTGCCAATCACTACGATTTTTTTTTCAGTTTTTTCGTGTACAGTAAAAAATGGAATTTATGGGAATTTTCGATCTTTATGCGGTCATTTTTTTTTTTAATTCATTTTAATTTATTTTATTTCTTATTGTGAATTATACACCTGTGACCTCGCACCCTCTGTTTTCGTTTTTATCTTCGACGTGTCGCATATATTGTATATTCTCGCTGTAAAAAAAATCAAACCTGCCAATCACTACGATTTTTTTTTTCAGTCTTTTCGTGTACAGTAAAAAATTAAATTTATGGGAATTTTCGATCTTTATGCGGTCATTTTTTTTTTTAATTCATTTGAATTTATTTTATTTCTTATTGTGAATTATACACCTGTGACCTCGCACCCTCTGTTTTCGTTTTTATCTTCGACGTGTCGCATATATTGTATATTCTCGCTGTAAAAAAAATCAAACCTGCCAATCACTACGATTTTTTTTTCAGTTTTTTCGTGTACAGTAAAAAATGGAATTTATGGGAATTTTCGATCTTTATGCGGTCATTTTTTTTTTTAATTCATTTTAATTTATTTTATTTCTTATTGTGAATTATACACCTGTGACCTCGCACCCTCAGTTTTCGTTTTTATCTTCGACGTGTCGCATATATTGTATATTCTCGCTGTAAAAAAAATCAAACCTGCCAATCACTACGATTTTTTTTTCAGTTTTTTCGTGTACAGTAAAAAATGGAATTTATGGGAATTTTCGATCTTTATGCGGTCATTTTTTTTTTTAATTCATTTTAATTTATTTTATTTCTTATTGTGAATTATACACCTGTGACCTCGCACCCTCAGTTTTCGTTTTTATCTTCGACGTGTCGCATATATTGTATATTCTCGCTATAAAAAAAATCAAACCGGCCAATCACTACGATTTTTTTTTCAGTCTTTTCGTGTACAGAGAAAAATGGACTAATAATTTTTTTATTATAAAGATTGTTGTATAGATGTGAAAAAAATTATGGCACTATTACGAGGAAATAATGAAATATAAATAATAAAATTTTGAACGTATATAAATAACCAGAAATGGCCAAGAGAAGTTGAAAAAATATATATATATATTCTCGTTTTTTCAAGTATTTGCAGCCTTTTATGCCAAAATTAAAATAAGTAGCTTAAACGTGAGAATTATTTCAAAATATCCTCGACTATTTGACTGACTCAATGCTCACAAAAATATTCACTCGAGAGGGAGAAAAAAAAATGATATTCGTATCTCAATCTTTTTCTAAACGAAACTTTTCATCCCTTTTTCCCCCGCGAAAATCGCTCAACATTCATTCGCAAATTGTCACAACAATTGAAAAATGAATAATGCAAATTGCCCCCCACCCTCCCGCCCCGCCCCCAACGAATTTCCCAGCATTGAAACAGATAGGAGAAAAGTTTTGTCATCACACGGAAATTCACTCGACGATATATATATATATATATATATATATATATATATATATATAAGCGAGACGATTATTTTGGGGCACAGAGAAGGCGAATTCCCTACCGAAACTTTGAGATTGTGTAGGCAAGGATCTTGTAAGCGAGTAAACGCAGAGTGTGGATAGTAGAAAATTTCCCGGAGTATAAGTAACGCGTCAAGTTGATCTAGCAGAGAGAGAGAGAGAGAGAGAGAGAGAGAGAGAGAATCAGGGCACATGGATCGTCGCACACCAACATTCATCAAACGAATTTCCGCGATGGCTAAAGCCAAAAGAGAGTTTAGATCGCTGTATATATACAAATACACACACACATATATATGTATACAAATATATATATATATCTCTCTCTATATATATATATATCTCTCTCTCTCTATATATATACATATATATATACACATATATATATATATATATATACATACATATATATATTCATACATGCATATATATAAAACGAGATGAGTGGGAAATCGGGATCCTTTGATCGCGAGCGGGCAACGGAGTCGCGCTGTCGGCAAACATCGACTCTCTCTGCTATCTTTCCCTCCCCCTCTCCCCCAACTACCCCCGATGAGAGCCAGCCAGCTACCGTGCTTTAATACCTCATGCAAATTTTGGGGAAAAGGGTGAGCTGCTTCTCTCATCTGTTCTGCTCTCGCGTCGCTTTCCTTCTGCGAGAGTTTCTCACCGATCTCGAGCCAACGAGATCACCACATCGAGTCAGAGGGTGTGCCCTCAAACTATATTGCTTTTCGAACAAATCGTTATCCGATTCGTTCGACTCCTCTCATCCCCAATCTCATTAAATCTGACCGAACACGTTAGCTTTTCTAGCTCGTGTATTTTTTTTTTTTTTTTCTTTCTTTTTCAATAGATACGTGGATCTTGCGCGTCATTTATGCGAAATTCTAGTGTAAAGTATTGAAAAGAAAATAATAATAATAATAATAAAGCGAAAATTCAAGTTTTATTCCATTTTTGAATGGAATTTTTTTTTTAATTTTTATAATTCGAGATTTGTTTTTTTTGCGTTAGTTTTTTTTTTTTAACAAATCTATTTGACATTCTGCGTGAACTTTGACAGTATAGAAGAGAGACAATTTATGTTTTTTTTTGCGCTGGTTTTTTTTTTTTAACAAATCTATTTGACATTCTGCGTGAACTTTGACAGTATAGAAGAGAAAAAATTTATGTTTTTATTTTTTGCCGACGGAATTTTTGATTTTAATAAAAGTGTTCGTGTCAGAAAGAATTTTTTTCGATGAAATGTCGCGCTTTTTTGTCAGTAATAAAATAATAATTATTATAAAAACTTCGTAAGAGAACACGTGAAGGTAAAAAAAAAAAAAGAAAAAAATTGCCACAAGAATTCTCAGAGCTCAATCGATTATAACAGAATGATCGGGCATTCAATGCAATGTTTTCTCGTGCGTTCTTGACCCGAGGCGACTTTTATACATTGTCCATTGCATAGCGGACGTAAGCGTAAAAAAATAATAATAATGAAGAAAAAAAAAAAAAAAAAAAATTGCGAACGTGGCCGATATACATACAATGAGGTGGAATGCGCCCGCGATGAAAGAACCGCGCGAGTTCTCTCTGATCGTGCAGTGCATATATGACTTTTCCAATGGCCTCTCTTCTATACGGCCCTCTCCCTCTCCCTTTCCCTCTTGTACGTTTACATCGAGAAACTAAATAAATAATTTTGACTCGAACAATATTTAAACTTTATTTAAATATAATTTTTATTTCTCAACATTCAAAACTAAACGAAAAATTACTCAATAATTTTCGTCAATTGAACGAATGAATTTTTGCCGAATAAAAATCATTTATCTTTCAATGAAAATTTATTTTTCCTCCAATATATAATAAATTTAATTCATTCAGCTCGAAATAAAAAAAAATCCTTCCTCTTTCATGAAAAACATTTTTTTTTCATCAGCCCTTATGTAAATTTCACGAAATAAATATTTCTCAGAAAAACGATTACGCTTTCATTCAAATATCGATGTAATAAAATAATTTTTAATTCGCTTAAGATATAATCAATAAAAATTAATCCTTTTTTTTCGACTTGGCTAACTCGATGAAAAAAAATCATGAGTGTGACAATTATAAATTATCGTCCCTCCTTGATCAAAATCATCTTCCTTATCACCCCTCATGAATTTATTCCTCAAATTGCGTTTTGAAACTTCCACAAGGCCCCTTAAACGAATTTTAATGCTCAAGAAAAATCATCCAAGTACATTTTTATCAATGTAATAATAATAATAATAGGCGTTGATATTCTAGCTGAAAGCTACCGTCGACTACAAGATATCACAAGATATCACAAGATATCACACGATATATATATATAAATATGTACTCGGATTACGTTCAAGAGAGACACAAGGCCCCTTAAACGAATTTTAATGCTCAAAAAAAATCATCCAAGTACATTTTTATCAATATAATAATAATTATAATAGGCGTTGATATTCTAGCTGAAAGCTGCCGTCGACTACAAGATATCACAAGATATCACAAGATATCACACGATATATATATATATATATAAATATGTACTTGGATTACGTTCAAGAGAGTGGGCTGTACATCGTAACGAGGGAGACAGCACGAGAGAGCAGAGCAGCTTGGTACAGCACATCGACGGATTGTGCCCAAGAAGAGAGGAAAAAGCACACAGTGCGACATCGAATGGGAGGGAGGATGACGAGAGAGAGAGTGAGAGAGAGAGAGAGAGAGAGAGAGAGAGAGAGTGAGAGAGAGAAAGAGAGAGAGAGAGAGAGAGAGAGAGAGAGAGAGAGAGAGAGAGAGAGAGAGAGAGAGAGAGAGAGAGAGAGAGAGAGAAGAGAGAGAGAGAGAGCGAGAGAGAGAGAGGAGGAGGAGGAAGAGGAAGGGGGGAGCGAGCAAGTTGTCTCGGAGCGTCGCGGGAGTGCCATAGTTTTTTTTATATTTATATTTTCCTAGTGAACAAGAAGGGGAGCAGCGAAGGGGTTCGTTTGGGGAACTGTCATCCAATGAGGGTGGAGTAGAGGGAAAACAAGTAAAATAATGATAAAAGGCGGAGCCGAGAGCGTGATTCGATTGGTCGAGATATCGCGGGCGTTCGAGTCAACGTGGCGGCGTAGACGGTGAGAGATGAAAAAGAGGGGCCGCGGGTGGTCGTAAGGGAGGGAGGGGGTAAAAAGTACCTCTTGCTCTCTTGCCCTCGCGGAGAAAGATCCGCGACTTCCCAGCAGAGAGACTTCTCTCGCACCTTTTCTTTTCCCATGTACCTTCCTTCCTCCTCACATCGCTTTCCTTTCATTTAGAGAGAGGGAGAGAGAGAGAGAGAGAGAGAAGAACTGCAGCAGAGAAGCTGCGGCTCACCGCACGTCTTCCTTCCCCTCCTCCTCCTCCTCGTCCTCCTTCTCCTCTTCCTCTTATTCTTCGTATTTTTCGTTTTCTTATCCCTCCTTTCCTTCTCTCACGAGAATCGCGAACAGAGAGAGAGAGAGAGTGTAAGAGGGAAAGAGATTCTCTCAAATAGGGGGAGGGAGAAAGCATTGCGGATGCACTTCTCTCCTCGTATCAGAGGAGAGATCGTTATAGAGTCCACTCGCTTGCCTTGCAGACTCTCTCTCTCTCTCTCTCTCTCTCTCTCTCTCTCTCTCTCTCTCTCTCTCTCTCTCTCTCTCTCTCTCTCTCACACCCTCTTTCTCTCTCTCTCTCTCTCTCTCTCTCTCTCTCTCTCTCACCCTCTCTCTCGAGCTCACGATCTCTTTCTCTCTCGCTCCATCTTCTGTATGTATGACAAGGTCCATTAGGTAACCAGCATGGTTCCCAAAGGTAGCTCAGAATACAAATAGTCCTTTGGACAACGAATTGGAGTATTCACGGTGAAACAGTTGCAAATATTACATAATTTTTACGGAATTATATTGAGGTGAATGAAAAAGGGTTATTCGATAAAAATACATTTGAATTTTTTTGTTGTTGTATTTTTAACTTTGAACAAATTGGACAAATTATATTTATATGAAAAAAATGCTGTTTTTATAAAAAAATTTTAGTATAATAAAAGTGTTGTTTTGTTTTTTTTTTTTTTTTTATGCATATAAAAATATTTTATTGAATTGCCAGCAATCGTTCTGGATTAAATTAATTATCAATTTTTAAGTTTTTTTTTTTTTTTTTATTACGAAACACAAAATTGAAGGGCTCTAATAATAATAATTATAAATTGATTTCACAAGAGAGTAAGGAAAAATAAATAATTACAAGCGAGAGGAACAATAAGGACGAGAGAGCTGGAGCTTTTGTCGTCTCAATGAAAATTGTGACCGCTATTGCGGTTAAACGCTTGTGTGTCATGTATATATATGAGAGGGTGTGGAAAAATCGGGGCTCGACACAAAGTGCTATATTGACTCGTGGACGCGCCATCTGGTGCGACGACGAGTTTGCCACAACGTTTGGTATTAGAGAGAATACGTCGCCCCCATATCGCTTTATATATATATATATATATATATATATATATATATATATATATATATATATATATATATATATGTATGTATGTATGGACCACATGAGAGATTTTCATCTGACAGCTACACAGCGACGAGATGGACCTCTCTTGTCCACGAGAAAATCTCTATTGACTAAATTAATAATACGAGCGATTCATCGAAATTGGCAAAAATTAATCCTTCATTTATTCCCAATGGTCAATAAACCCTCAAATATTTTACCCTGAAATACATCCGGGCAAAACAGAAATTCGTATAATTGATAAATTCACAATAATAATTGAGCATTAATTATTCGAGTGGAAAGAATTTTTTATTCAATAAAATTATTAAAAGAAAATAAAATTATTTCTCACGCGTATCACCGAAATATTTCATTATCAAAAGATCATTTAATAAGTGCACGAAGAATTTTAATTGAAAGATTCTTCTCAATATTACAAAACAATCTTGCACAAAAATAAATATTTCGTTGCTTAAAATGTCAGAGTCAAACCATATTTCATCTTAAATTGTTGTCTAAAATCTAAACCTAAGTTGCTAAAAATTTGAGATACTTTGAGATCAATATTACAAATGAAAAAAATATTAATAATCAGACATCAGAAATCATAGAATGGATAAATACAAACTTCTATATATATATACATATATATATGCATATTATATATATATATATATATATATATATATATATATGTATATCTAGTGGAAAACAGGGACGAGATATAATCTGGAGATAGAGCTGTGACCGCGTTACCAACTACGCGCTAGAATCACTCTAATCCGAAAATGCTCGCACAGCGATTGCCCATAGTAGCGAAGATTCAACGAGCGGAAGATCCGGCTGCTGGGTCTGATGCACATTGCGCGCCTGTCCCGTCTGAACGCCATCTACATGTCGCACTCGACACACGCGTTATTCGCCAGGGGGTTGTAGATATTTCTTCCCCTTCTCTCCCCGCCCCCACCCTGACCATTCCTCCCGCCTGTAGACTTGCAGTCCCATTGGAAAATTAACGCCACCGCGAATCAAGACGACAATGTGATTCATCAGTTAAATCCGCGTACATAATCCTTTACAGTGCGGGACATTCGCCCTGAGTCCCACCAACTACGACACATCACTCTCTGCGTGTATATATTTAGCTATATATATATACATATATATATATACATGTGCACACACATCCTTCTTGTATTTTACGCTCAACGACGTGTACACACGAAAGCGGAGAAGAGAGAAAGAGATATATATATATATATATAGAGAGAGAGAGAGAGAAGGGTGAAGGGGTGTTTTGGTGTGGAGACTGGTAGGGTGGGCTTTGGACTACGAATTATAATCACAGTTGTGGTTAGCCAGGCAGCAGGAAGCCAGCGGTGCGAGTTTCAAGGGAGCAGAATGGATGAGAGAGAGAGAGAGAGAGAGAGAAAGAGAGAGAGAACAAGGAAAAGGGGGTGTTGGGGTGTGAAACGGACGAGAGCTGTGTTCAACTCTCCGCGATGTGTCCGCGAATGATTACGAGAGAGATGTGGCTGTTGAAGCTCGGAATGAGATCGAGAAGGATAGGGGATGATTGCTGGGACATTGAAGAGAGAGCGAGAGGAGATGTTGGGGTGTGAAACAGACGAGATCTGTGTGCAATTCTCCGCGATATGTTCGCGAATGATGATGATGATGAGAGAGATGGATGCTGAAACTGGGATCGAGTCAGAGGAGGATAGTGGATGATGCTTGGCCATGAGGGAGAGAGGGAGGGAGAGAGAAAGAGAGAGAGAGAGAGAGAGAGAGAATTCAGAACTCCAGGAGAGATAGGAATAAGAAGTGTGTGTGTGTGTGTGTGTGTGTGTTGTGAATTCGCGGATGGTGATGAGAGAGAGAGATGGTTGATGAAGCTGGGAACTGGATCCCGATGGATAGAGGATGATTCTGGAATACAGGAGGAGAGAGAAAGAGAGGGAGAGAGAGAGAGAGAGAGAGAGAGAGAGAGAGAAAGAGAGAGAGAGAGAGAGAGAGGGTGTGTCCAGGACTCAACGAGAGACAGGAAGAGGGTTCATGTGTGTGGTGAACCACGCACCGAGGTTATTTAGTCTGTACAAGAGCTAGAGAGGGGAAGGACACACGGGATGCTAGATGGAAATCTGCGGCATTCAGATGCACTGGCCAAGAAAATTGCCTGACAACATTCGCCTCGTCGCTGGGATTCAGAATTGCCAACTCGCCGCCCCCCCCCCCCCCCACCCCCCTGTGCGGATGAAGAGCAGCCCTCGTGGCCCCTTTTGGTACCAGAGTGAAGCCTGCCCCCCCCACCTCCGCAGATCCTGTCGTGTGTTAGTGCAGGACATTTTCACCGGGTCGCTTTTATATGTGGGCTCTGGGATAGGAAAAGGTCACCATGGACCACAAATGTGTGGAGTTATGCAATTTTTTTTATTTTATTTTTTAGGGGTGATTTTTTTTAACGAAGAAATTTTTACTAAAAAAATATTTTTCATTTCACTTTTTCCTCAAGTTTTTATATCAGAGATTTTTTTAATTACAGAAAATCGGGGAGAAATATAACGTTTTGTGAAAAAAATTAAGAATTATCTGACGTAAAGAACATATTTAAAAATATCTTCATCAGGCTTTTTTCTACGACCACGATCAGTTTTAAATGCCTTTTAATTTATACGTTTTATTTACCAAACTCATAGGATTGGTAAAAAAAAAAAATGCATGTTTCTCTGCTCGTCGTTGTAATTTTTTTTTTTTTTTTTTAGGGGAGGTTTTTTTAAACGAAGAAGTTTTTACTAAAAAAATATTTTTTATTTCAAAATCAGGAAAATCAGGGAAAATAAGGGAGAAATATAACGTTTTGTGAAAAAATTTAAGAATTATCCGACGTAAAGAACATATTTAAAAATATCTTCATCAGGCTTTTTTCTACGACCACGATCAGTTTTAAATGCCTTTTAATTTATACGTTTTATTTACCAAACTCATAGGATTGGTAAAAAAAAATCATGTTTCTCTGCTCGTCGTTGTAATTTTTTTTTTTTTGTTCTTAGGGGTAGTTTTTTTTAACGAAGAAGTTATTACTAAAAAAATATTTTTTTTTTTTCAAAATCAGGGAAAATCAGAGAGAAATATAACGTTTTGTGAAAAAATTAAGAATTATCTGACGTAAAGAACATATTTAGAAATATCTTCATCAGGCTTTTTTCTACGACCACGATCAGTTTTAAAGGCCTTTTAATTAATACGTTTTATTTACCAAACTTATAGAATCGGTAAAAAAAAATCATGTTTCTCTGCTCGTCGTTATAATTCTTCTGTCATCTGGGTAGATCAAACGTCAGATGCAAATCCATATCCTGATCTTCAAATCATTGCTGGCATTGAATCTGGCTAAATAGCCGTGAAATTAAACGACTCGATCTCGGTGTCTGACGAGAAACGATTAGTGGCCACGCGCGTGTGCGGGGGTTTCTTCTAAAGTGATGGCTATAACAGAGCTCATCTATTATACAATAATAAGAGAGGGAGAAAAGCGTTGGCGTCGATGCTCCTCGGAATATCCTCTCGCTCTTTCTCTCCGAACGATTAATGATGTATTGACAGAGAGCATCCATGACTCTCAAAGCCAAACACGTGCTGCATTCTCACTATATAGTTATACTAAATATGTACAATATATATATATATATATAGAATACAAAACGATCCTCTATGAAAAAGAATCTTTATGCCTTGTCATTTGCGTTGGTGCGGTCAAAATGGCGCCATTTTTTTTTCTCCTCTTCTTTCACTTCTATCATTCCAATTCGCTCCAGTCTGTTTTTTTTTTTTTCACCATTTTTTCTCATCTTTCGCTACTCTTTGTGGGCAGTAGACGCGAATTATTTGATCATCAGAATTGATATATTAATCTGCTCTCGCGCATGTCACTGACATTATTTAATGGATGTGATTTTTTTCATCGTTCTCGATGCGATAAAACCAACAACAATAGAAAAATGTAAAATATCGTAAAGGAGACATGTCGAAGGAAAGCATCGAAGGAAATATTGTATCGAATATTTTTGAGACGAGCCAGGCATATTTTAGCGAAAAAAAAAAAAAGGAAATATTTGTGGCATAACTTTGCGAAGCGGATAGGGTAAACGACCCCCAGGCATAGGGTGTACTCGAGCTCTAATAGCATTGGCAACAAGATGAGAATCTCTCGTAAATATATATATATACACAGACAAACGATCTGGCTCGATAAAACGAGCTTTATTTCCCAGACCGGTAAACAAACGCTTTCGGGCTGTATAGATGAGGAAATTCAAAGGGGCCAGAGAGAGAGAGAGAGAGAGAGAGGGATGAAAATTGAGGTCTTTTGTGTGTTGTCGTTAACCCAACAGCGTAAAGATTTCATCTTGGTAAATTCCTCGCTCTCGAGTGGTAGACAAGATTTGTCTACTTGAGTAGACACTTCGTATTAGTGGTTGGACGCGTATTTAGCTCGGTTGCGGTATTATAAGGGCGACGGATAATTTTCGTCAATCGACCATATGGGAAGACCATGTGGCCCAATGGACCGTTGAATGAACACGCTTGTATATATACGAGGGGTAACAGAGGCATTTTCTCCATAGTATTAAATGCTATAGACGAAAAGTCGTATATATATATATATATATATATATATATATAGTCAGAGAGGTATCTTCTCCCCTCTCTTTTAGTCACTCTCTACGATCTTTTGTACAATATGCGCCTGACGGAGAGAGAAACTCGTCTCGTTAAGGCCGAGAAGGCCAATGAGAGAGAGAGAGAGAGTGAGGAAGAAAACACGGATTGAGCGGCCTCTAAATGCTCGCACCGCAATTTGTAGCAATTTGTTAAGTAGCCAGCTGGAACATTACCTATATTGCGTTTTCTTCACCGCCCCTCTCTCCCACTCCGGGAGGGGCAACTGCCAAGGGTCATGAGATGTAAACGCTAGGAAATACAGAGAGAGAGAGAGAGCAAAAGATTTATTGAACCTGCGAGCTCAAATGGTCATGTTTTCATCCAATAAAAATCTCTGTTCTCATTCATCTTTACCAAACGATTTTTTCTTTCTTTCCCAGCTAAATAAAACTCGGAATTATCAGCCAATCACCATTGATGGGATTTTAGGGCAGCAAGACGGGGATGACAGAAATTTAATTTGTGGTACGATTTATTTCCTGTCCATTAAGTAATGTCTCGAAATTAACGATAGACTGAGAAGCTATCCAGGAGCTCTAATGATTTTTTTTTTATAAGACTTCTAAATAATTTTTTTAAATAGGATAATTGATGATAATTTTGAATAATTTGGGATTAAATTTCAGTAGAATTTAATTATGGTCAAGTTTTGAAAAATTGTAGCTGGTCGAGGTGGAAATGTGATATCTATAGCATCTGAGGCTCGAATTTTCGAAAAAATCGAATTCAAATTTACGTTAAAATTTACGCTCCAAAAGGCAGGATTTTTTTAATCGAATAATTGATGATTATTTTGAATAATTTGGGATTAAATTTCAATAAAGTTTAATTATAGTAAAGTTTTGTAAAATTGTAGCTGGTCGAGGTGAAAATGTGATATCTATAGCAGGATATCTGAGGCTCGAAATAATAAAAAAAAACAAATTCAAACTAACGATCCGATTTACGTTCCAAATGGAATTAAATTTCGATAAAGTTTAACTATGGTGAAGTTTTGTAAAATTGTAGCTGGTCGAGGTGAAAATGTGATATCTATAGCAGGATATCTGAGGCTCGAATTTTCGAAAAAATCGAATTCAAATTTACGTTAAAATTTACGCTCCAAAAGGCAGGATTTTTTAAATCGAATAATTGATGATTATTTTGAATAATTTGGGATTAAATTTCAATAAAGTTTAATTGTGGTAAAGTTTTGTAAAATTGTAGCTGGTCGAGGTGAAAATGTGATATCTATAGCAGGATATCTGAGGCTCCAATTTTCGAAAAAATCGAATTCAAATTTACGTTAAAATTTACGCTCCAAAAGGCAGGATTGATTATAAGTCCTCTGAGGATCCTACTGAAGAATTCTTCGACAGGCCTCTAATAAATTCGATCAAGAGACCAAAATTTAATCTTAGTAGACGTTTTTCTGTACCTTGTAATTTTTTTACAATCATTCATAACAACCAGAAAATAATCTTGAGTGTTTTTTTTTATTCCTCCATCTCCGTTCCTGAATGAACCAAATAATCGTCTCGACTATTAAATTTCAGGGAAAAATGCACTCAACATTTTCTCACTCGTTTAGCCTATAAATTTGCTCAAATTTCCTATCAAGATTATTTATGATAAAAATAAATGATGAATATTGTAAAAGAATTTACTGCGAGAGATCAGTCGAATATGAAGAATTTTTCACAAATATTGGAAACACACGTCGCCGAGAATTCGAGAATCAAAAGTGGATACAGTCATGGAAGTCTCTCTCTCTCTCTCTCTCTCTCTCTCTCTCTATGTGTTTTTACTTCTCTTTCCTTTTTCACTCGTTTCTTTTTCCCCGAATGCTTTTAGTCGATGAGTTTGCTTTCCTACCCCATGATTCTAGCTATATATACATACATATATATATACATATATATATATATATATATATCTATATATATATATATACATATATATATATATATATATCTATATATATATATATACATATATATATATATATATATGCTATATTCTCCCTGCTTTTTGGTACGCGAGTTCGCGTCACCGGCGCGTTTTCGTATCTTCCTCTTCTACCAGCGTTTTCTCTTGGTTCTCTCATGATTCTCCAGCCTCTTTTGCCTCTCTACTCTCCTTTACTCTCTCTCTCTCTCTCTCTCTCTCTCTCTCAGCAGAAAGTCGAGAGAGATTTCTCTCTCTCGCTCGCTCTTTCTCTCTCTCTCTCTGTCGACTCTCTGCTGTTCTGTGATGCTTCTCTCTGTGCTGTGGGACGCAACCCGCGAGCATTCTCATCCATATGTAACAGTCGCCTGGTATTAATGACGAGGGTTGGAAGCTTCCAGTTCGAGCAGAGAGAAGAGGGAAGATCGACGCGATTCTTTATTCGCCCGTGATTCTGTTCTCTCGCAGAGACCAAACCATCACATGGCATAACATTTATATACATATATATATATATATATATATATATATATATATATATACACATCATCACTGCCACTCCTCTATTTCTTTTCCTCGCTGTCCACACACGCACGCACACCCAGTAAGTTTCAGTGCTATCGTTGTTTGGTTACGTTTTGCCACTCTTTTCGTATTATCCCCGTTGATATAATGCTATTGTTTCTTCCCTCCATTTGTCGAATCGGTTATATCGTTTCCCTTTGTGATTTGATTAATCCCGTCGATATATATATACGAGGAAGTAATATCACATGCGAGAGTACAATGAGGAGTTATTAAAAGGACGATTGGAACTATCAAGAATATAAAAATGGATTTGTTTTGTTGATTTGATCCTGATAGTATTTGTCAATCGATTGGCCAAAATTAACGAAATGTGAAAGACAATTTGAGGGATTTTGTTTTTTTTTTTTTTTCAAGCATTGATGGATTTATATTTTGACCCATATATTGGATATATATTTAATGAATATTCGATCGTCAACTCGAACGTCAACTTTTTGTCAAATCAAGTTTGAAAAAATCTAGAAATTATTTTGAAAAATCTACATAAACATTTGGTTTGACAATTGTTCATTGAAAAATAATAATTTTTTCGAAAATAATGAGCTGTATGAAAAATATTTAATACATGGAAATTCAAAATTTTCTCATTTTTTTCAAGACAATTTTAATGATACTTTTATCAATGTTGCAAAGTCCATTGGACATTTTTTCTGTTTGAAAACGTCATTCTGGGTTTAATTTTCAAAAATCTTTAAATATACTCAAAGGCTGTAAAAAAAAAAAAAAAATTGCCAGAATGAATTGAAATTTTAATTTCTCAAATATCGATTTATCGTGATTTGTATATTTTACAGCCATACATTTTGATCAAGAACAAACTGTAACGATAAAGACTGAGCGAGCTCATTCTCTTCTCCTTTCATCCTTTTCATTCTCCCTTCTGGATGCTTTTGGCAGTGTTCGCGGACCCAACGAACCGCCGCCGCCGCCGCATCGCTCTCTAATATTATGCAGATAAAGATATTAAATTAGAACGGGGCAATCTTGAACTGGGGGTATAAAAAATTGCTGGTTTCCGGCTGCTGATTAATTTTCGTGGAAAGGCTGCTGTGGTGCACATGGCTGCACTTTTATACATTATATATATATATATATATATATATATATATATATATATAGCGAATATGAGAGGTGCGGAGTGTCCTTCTCTGTATAACTATATACATATTAACGTCCCACGAAAGCACCCTCTCGCGGTTAACAGAGCAAGCAAGACAAAAGTAACGAGTATCACGTGACGAAGAGAGTTTCGATCGGAGTCTGTTCGTTTCATAAAAAAAAAAAGAAGTTTTTATTATAATAAAAGTGTTTTGATCTTCCATAATTTATTGAATTGCCAGCCATCATTCTGTAATTAAATTAATCACCCACTTTGATTAATTTTCGTGGAATGTGGCACTTTTATATATTATATATATAATATATATATTATTTATATAATATGTATATACATATATATATATATAGCGAGTATAAGAGATGCGGAAGGTCCTTCACTGTATAACTATATACATATTAACGTCCCACAAAAGCACCCTCTCGCGGTTAACAGAGCAAGAAAGACAAAAGTAACGAGTATAGTTCGTTAGACGTTTTTCCGTCTTACGCG
The DNA here is from genome assembly GCA_963669185.1 of Dyspetes luteomarginatus. Classification (NCBI taxonomy): domain Eukaryota; kingdom Metazoa; phylum Arthropoda; class Insecta; order Hymenoptera; family Ichneumonidae; genus Dyspetes; species Dyspetes luteomarginatus. The sequence goes on from OY769904.1 coordinate 5,571,697, forward strand.
ATCGATTCTAATGTTTATTTCATACGATAATCTTTCTCTTCTCGCTGCTATTCTCTCGTTCTACTTTACATATATAGTTCAAATTTTCACTAAAATACCGAATACACATTTTCCCGGATATATTCCGTCAACGTTCAGAAAATCACAATGATACGTGGATATAATTTTTATATCCGCATTATAAAAGTCATACACTCTCTGTATATTCTCGTATTTATATATATATATATGCACGTGGAAAAAAGCATCAAGAGTCACAGAATGTCATGTCGAGAAAAGTTTAATAATGAAATTTCACATATTTCGACTATCGAGTATGACCTCGATTTTTATATTCGTATGGAAAAATTTAAATTTTAAAACTCTGTGTGATATAGAACGGAAATGGCAACTCGAATATCAAAACTTCACCGAGCTATTTATTATTCTATAAAATTCTACAATTTCTTTTCATCATTATCGCCTATCACATTTTCGTACTTAAAATATTAAAAAATAATCTTTTATTATTTCAGTAATTATAATGAAAATTTTATTTCATTTTTTTTTTCAACATTTTGCCACTCGAATATTATCTCAAAATATATTAAAAAATAAGAAAAAAAAAAATTTCCAGTAACCAAAAAGAAGAGCTATACGCGCTCGTAATATGAAAAGAGAATATCGAAAATATCCAAAAGAGGGGAAAATATATGTCGTTCTTTCTTCATGTATTCGATGGATGACCCGGTTATGCCCAGTCGGTGGACCATTCTGGGCGAAAGCGCCGCCGATGCCTATTATGGGCTATTATGCAGCTCGCCTCTTGCGTATATCCACTCGGCCAGACTACATATATTTCATGCCATTTGACTCGGCTGGTGCGCTTAAAGAGCTAACTTATTGGTCCTCTTAATCAACTGAGCGATACACGAGTGAGAAAAAGAAATACGGAGGGAGAACAAGAGAGTGAGAGAGAGAGACAAAGAGAGAGAGAGAGAGAGAGAGAGAGAGAGAGAGAGAGAGAGAGAGAGAGAGATGCACAAGAAAAGTCAAGAGATTTCGATGCAAGTGCGTCGACGTATCTTCTTTCCAAGTCAGACGTGGATGCGTGCACAAACTATTAGCATTGTCCTTTCTAATACTGACATATAGCCATGTCATTTCACGCATCTCTTCCCTAAGAGTGACGGACACACACACACACACATATATATATATGGCGGCAGAGCGCTTTGACCATGTTAAATCTTTATACATATATATGTATATATATATTTATATATATATATATATGCGTGTGTGTGTGTGCGAGCAAGAATATTTTTCAATATTATCCTCAAAAGCTACCATGCCACGAGAACACGTCGCAAATGACAAAAAATTAACTACGCTCAACGCGCATAGCACAAGCTCTTCCTCGCTTGAGAATATCTCAAAATCTTCCGTAATAATCGGCGCTAGTCGAGGATCCGAGACGAACTCGGGGAAAAAAAAAAAAAAAAAGAAATACAGATGAAAAGTACCGACAAGGAGCTCGACGAGTGAACGTGCGCGAGACGTTTAATTTATCGTGAAATATGAAATATTTTTTAGCTGCTGACAAGTGAATTCTGAAGTGGAGAAATTTTCGTCAGTCGAAATGAATTTCGTGACATTTGTATAGTTTATGTAATATTCGATACATAAGATTCTTTTAAAGAGCCCGCGAAACCAAAAATATTATAATTTTACGTTTTTTTTTTTTTTTTGCCTTTTTTTACAAGAAATTTTAGTGATTTGTAAAAATAAAAAAAAAAATTATCGACTCATTTGGAAACCAATGAGAACACCATCGGGAAGCAAAATTAAAGGAATTTTAGTAAACCAACTTAAATGCGTTGAATAAAAATGAAATTTTTATAAATTGTCTCCACGTCGATATGTATTTTTTCCAGCTGATAAATCAATTTCACCAGCCATGTTTTGAGACTCAAAAATTATTATAACAGTACTCTGGAAAAATGTGGCTTTTCACATGTTTCTATAATAATAATAAAATTTATTTTTTTATTTAATTTGATACATATATATACATATATATACACATATATGCATATATATACATATATATACACATATATGCATATATATACATATATACACACATATATATACATATATACACATATATATACATATATACATATATCTTTAGGTAACTAAGCGCGACGAGACGTTTGTGATCCGCGTTGAGAATGGTCCCTGTGCGACATTTAGCCCTTCCCTTCAAGGGCCTCTCGTTGAGCCCTACTCCTTGATAATTTACACGCACATCCCCCTGATGAAATGTTACGAATTACCCGAAGCGAAAACGAGAGTCAAGGCCACATTTGCACCCCACAATACAGAGAGAGAAATGCTTAACCCCTCAGGAGCGAAACTTTTGCGTGAGTTAAACGCCGGTAGAGTGCGAAATATATCTGTCTGTGGGTTTTACGCTCAACTGGCTAAAGATACGCGAACATGTGGCATCATTTGTTTAAAGTTTCCTGTACTCAATCTACTTTCGATGTACGACCAAAATCCAAAAAACGTCATATATATATATCATCTCGTATTATCCATTTCATCCATTCCAAAAATATCCATGACCTTTTTGGTGATGGACAATTTCCCCCCAAAGAGAAACAAAGGAAAAATCATTAAAAATAATTCTCACTAAAAAAAACTATAAATAATTAGTGCGAAAAAATCTATTCGAAGAGAACAAATCGAAAGAATTTGCTATTATAAAAAAAAAAAAGTTGTAATAAAAAAATTTTTACGTCCTCCAGACAGATAATTGTTATACGTTTATTCTTCGTTCCACTGGCTAAAGATACGCGAACATGTCGCGTCATTTGTTTAAAGTTTATTGTACTCAATCTACTTTCGATGTACGACCAAAATCCAAAAAACGTCATATATATATATCATCTCGTACTATCCATGACCTTTTTGGTCATGGACAATTTCCCCCCCAAAGAGAAACAAAGAAAAAATCATTAAAAATAATTCTCACTAAAAAAAACTATAAATAATTAGTGCAAAAAAACCTATTCCAAGAGAACAAATCGAAAGAATTTGCTATTATAAAAAAAAAAAAAGTTGTAATAAAAATTCTTTACGTTCTCCAGACAGATAATATTAAAATAATTAAAATAATTATTCTCAAAATAAGTATTATTTAAAATAATTGTCGTGAATTTGGAAAAAGTTTCGTTTGTTTTTGTTTTCTGAAAAAAAAAAAAAATTTAAGCTCACAAAATGGTGTCTCTTTTTGTGTAAAACATAGAAGGTCTCACGTGAGCTATATCTCTATATATGTGAACGATATGGAATAGTTGTACTGTTAAGTTTTGTAGCTGGTGTGGACATATGGTCAGCCGAGATGAGGAAGGGAGGCAGGGGAATTAGAGACAAAAAAAAAAGCGGTACAAAACGGCGACAGAAGTTGGGAGTGTCGGTAGGCGATATATCAAGGCTTAAACTAGTGTCCCCGATGGCAGGGTTGTTACATACCAGCCGTTCCTCAGTATATATAGATATATGCGACCATACCGTGTATAAAGACCGACATGGACGTATGGCCCAATCGCACTGCTGCTGTACGTGCGCTCTGTACTGTACAGAGTTAAGGGGGTGGCGGTGGCGGTGGCAGTGAACGGGAGGGGCGTGGGGGGAGGGGGGGGGGTGGTAAGTTGGCTGGCATTAGTTAATAGCTCCGATACTATTATACCGATGCCCAACCGGGTGGTGAATGAGACAAGCATGAGAAGAGAGACCTACGAATGTGGTTTCCAATCTGTTGCGTTTTCACGACACCGTCCGATCGCCCCTGGCCCTGCTCTTTTCCCCCCATCGGGGGGAAAAAGATTAGCGTCGCCATTGTCCACCGAGCTCACTTTCACACCTTTCGGGGATTGCACACTCATCCTTAATGCTTAAACTGTCCTGGAGGGTTGATCATCGAGTTGCAAAAAATTTCGTATGAAAATGATTCGGAATGAAAATAAATGATTTTGCCCCGACGAGTGTGTATGTGCGAGTGGAGGTGGGAGTTTCGGTGTCAGTGTCCGTGTCAGTGTAACGTTCAGAGAGTACGAGTGAATGTACATAGGTTTGTGCACGTTCAGTGAGTGCACGCGTGAGTCTATTTATGAGTGCACGCGTGTTTTTATTAGTGCACGCGTGTTTTTATTAGTGCACGCGTGAGTGTTTTTATGAGTGCACGCGTGAGTGTATTTATGAGTGCACGCGTGAGTGTATTTATGAGTGCATGCGTGTTTTTATGAGTGCACGCGTGTTTTTATGAGTGCACGCGTGAGTGTATTTATGAGTGCCCGCGTGAGTGTATTTATGACTGGACGCGTGAGTGCATTTATGAGTGCACGCGTGTGTGAATTTATGAGTGCACGCGTGAGTGTTTTTATGAGTGCACGCGTGAGTGTATTTATGAGTGCAAACGTGAGTTTATGTATGAGTGCACGCGTGAGTGAATTTATGAGTGCACGTGTGAGTGTTTTTATGACTGGACGCGTGAGTGCATTTATGAGTGCACGCGTGAGTGTATGTATGAGTGCACGCGTGAGTGCATTTATGAGGGCACGCGTGAGTGTATGTATGAGTGCACGCGTGAGTGTATTTATGAGTGCACGCGTGAGTGTTTTCATGAGTGCACGCGTGCACTCGATCGAGCGAAAAAATCGTATCGAGCGAAAAATTCCTCATGTTAGTTATTGCCATTGCAGGAGAGTTAGAAATCTAATCAGGCACTGAGTTCGTCAATCCTCATGGCTCGCTCTATATAGCGATCTCTCGTTAGACATTCAGAGAAGCTACTCGGCGCATTAACATATCGCGGTCCTTTGAGGAGAAAGATATCGCGTACGCGTCAGTCGGACGTTGGAAAACGAAACATTCACCTCGTTCTCTCACGATCTCCTCATATTCCCTGGTTCGCACCAGCAAACTTGGCGTCCTGATATTAAAAGCTCAGAAATCTTCGCAAGATACACGAAGACACCTTTTTATACTCTTTTGCTTGCTGCTCTTTCTACCCATTTTTTTTTTTTATTTTACACTCTTCTCTTTTCATCATCTCGTTAATTCTTTTATTTTTTTTTTTATTCCTCCATTTTATTTTTCCTGTTATCCTTTCGGCGTATGGACGACACGATCTCTGCCATCAGGCTCGTCGCTCTTGGCTACCATAGACCTCTCTCTGGACCCTCGCGCATCGCCACTTTCTTCCCTAACTCGCTTCGACGCCCAATGAATAAAAACCGTTTGAAGTATCGCTAGGTGCAAATTAACGCATAATTGTCAAACGTAACGATCCTCTCTCAAACCCCTCATCTCGCCGTGTATGTGTGAGTGTTGGTGAGAAAACGAAGGCGAAGCATCGGAGAGAAATTCTTACTACACGGACACGACCTATGAGCCTTCTTGCTCTCTCTCTCTCATTCGCTCACGCAGATTGTCGGAAAACTCAAGCACACTCTCCGAGATGGCAAGAAGAAACTTTGATTATTTTTATAATAACTTTGGAGCTCGTAACGTCGGAGCGCGTATACTTTTTTTCTTCTTCTTCTTCTTGTTCTTCTTCTTTATATATATATATATATATTTTTTTCTCTCTCATATCGCAAAGTAGATCGAAAAGTGTACCAGCCACCCACCGGCTTATCCCCGTCTACGTGCATGTGTGTAGGTGTGTAAAGCGAAAATAGAAAATGTTTTTTTTTAACGAGTGATCTGAAATAAATTTTTCATCGACACAAATGACACGACAAGCAGAAGATAATTTTTCGATAATTCTTATTCATTATCAGTGATTAAGAATTTTAAGTCATATTTTCAAAATTCAAGATTCCCGTGTATGTGCATGTGCGTATGTGTGAAGCAAAAATGGTAAATGTCTTTGATTAACGAGTGATCTGAAATAAATTTTTCATCGACACAAATGACACGACAAGCAGAAGATAATTTTTCGATAATTCTTATTCATTATCAGTGATTAAGAATTTTAAGTCATATTTTCAAAATTCAAGATTCCCGTGTATGTGCATGTGTGTATGTGTGAAGCGAAAATGGTAAATGTCTTTGAGTAACGAGTGATCTGAAATAAATTTTTCATCGACACAAATGACACGACAAGCAGAAGATAATTTTTCGATAATTCTTATTCATTATCAGTGATTAAGAATTTTAAGTCATATTTTCAAAATTCAAGATTCCCGTGTATGTGCATGTGTGTATGTGTGAAGCGAAAATGGTAAATGTCTTTGAGTAACGAGTGATCTGAAATAAATTTTTCATCGACACAAATGACACGACAAGCAGAAGATAATTTTTCGATAATTCTTATTCATTATCAGTGATTAAAAATTTAAGTGAAATTTTCAAAATTCAAGATGGTGGACAATTTTATAAAAAAGTGAAAAAGTAATTTACTCAATCGAAAAATTGTATCTAATGGTACAATTTCACGATTCTAGCAGATAAAATATTGATAAATGAATTATCGATGCTAAGGATCATAGCGATATCGATTGCCAAGGATTGTTCATCCTTGGACCAAAATAATTTTCACAAATACAATTTTTTTAAACTTTCGCGTTAATCAGAAACGTCAGGATCGATTCTCGTCATATATTTCATTGCAAAATAAATTAAAAAAAAAAAAAGTTTATAAGAGTTAAAAAAAAAAACGCTGCGCTGCCATCGCTGAATTACATATGGAAACTTCTCGTGCGAAAAAAAAAAAAAAAATCGTAGTCATTCCATGATAACCCATTCGAAATTTTGCGCAGTCCCACAAACGAAAATACAATAGCGAATAAAATTGAATCGTTGAAGAAGAATCGTGACGATGCAACAGACGAGCAGATTGGTAACCACTCGTGCGTGAGTAAGTGTGCGAGTTTATAACAAACGATTAAACGCTTTTGTCCATTGGTCCACGCCCTTTCGAATCATTAGAAACCCCTTCGAAGTTTTTCCACGGTGCTTAAAACTATCTCGATCTAAAACTTTCGTGAATACGGTGCCCATTTTACCATTTTACAAAACTACCCTTAAAGCCTTTTCTCGACTTCGTTGTCAAACATCACGAGAAAATATCGGCAATCAACACGTTTCTTCCTATTTGGAAGGATCCGAGGCAGAATTTTTCGATTGCAAAGTTTGCTGGTTTAAAAGGGCAAAGGGTACCTCTCGAAGCTCGCCAATGTGGATAGAGAAAATCCCACACACATATATATATATATATATATATATATATATGCCTCTTTTGGCAGCAGAACGGCACGTGTCGTTAACAATGGGAGCGAGTGACTCCACGACATATCCAACCCTGCATCATCAATTGCCATTCTCGTGCCTCGCGCCCCCAAAATACCAAAAGCAAACACGAATCTCTCTCTCTCTCTCTCTCTCTCTCTCTCTCTCTTGCTTTGCAATGGGGGCGAGAAAAAAAAAGAAGCATTTACTCAGCGTCATGGGCGTGTCTCTCTCACGCCATGGACGAGGTTGCGCTTTGTGTTTTATTGTTTGGAAATTAATGATCATATTTATACACATATCTACGTGTGTGTGTGTGTGTGTGTTGGTTTTTATATGAAAAAAGAGAAATTCTAGACGTTGTGGCCTGAATGTGATGCGTGCGCTCTTTCCCTCCCACAAATCCACAACTCTCGTATATATATATTCGCATATATATATATATATATATATATATGAGGATATTTGTGTTCGCTTACACTAAATAATTGCCGTCATATAATCGCATAATTACGTCCACGAGCGATAAAGAAAATGATTTTGTCAGCGCAGCTAATTCGTCACAATGCATATTCATTGCTTCTAATAGTCGAAAGTTTTTGCAGTTTTTTTTTGTTTTGGTTATTCAATGGATGTGATTATTTTTTGGTCAATTGGCGAGTTTAGCTTGAAAACTTGAGGAGAAAAAACGTTGTGGGAAAATCTGTGGCTTGAACGATCTTCGACAGGACATGAACGCTTTTAAAATCGAAATCTTTTCAAGTTTTTTTTAATTCTTCAACGTATGTAATTATTTTTTGGTCAATTGGCGAGTTTGGCTTGGAAACTAAAGGACAAGGATAAAGTTATATTTTGCCTTGGGACACTCTTTTGCTTGAGCAATCTTGGAGGGAGAGGGAGAGGGAGAGAGAGAGAGAGAGAGAGAGAGAGAGAGAGAGAGAGAGAGAGAGAGAGAGGGAGCATAAAAGGAGAAAGCAAAAGGACAGCAAAGCAGAGAACAGTTACAGTGTAGAAAAGTTCTATGGCTGTTTTATGAAGGAAAAAGAGGGAGGGGAGAAGAAAAAAAGGGATCGAGGGAATAAGGGAACCGTGGGAGGTCCCGGAATGCTCGAGAGCCCATATCTATTCAATCTCCTGGCATATTGATATAAAAAGCCATTGCAGAGCCACAGAACGAGAAGAAGAAAAAAGGTGAATAAATTGCCGAACTTCCTGGTAAAACGAGAAAGAGAAAGAGAGAGAGAGAGAGAGAGGAAGAGAAAAATGACAACTCGTGCTTGGCTAGCTGTTCGGCAAACCGCGACGACGATATATCAAGAAAGTTTTCGAGTCGATGAAACCCCCGATCGAGTCAATGCTTCAAATGATATCGCCGTATAGCGGGAACAGGAAAAACAATCATTTACCTCTCACTCGCTTTACTTTTCACTTACGGCTACTTTAAAGTTTAGCTGCATTTTGGTCAAATGCAGTTTTTTTTTTGTTTTTTTTTTTTGTTTAATTTTTTATAAAATAAAATCTCTATAGTGAGTTGGATGCTGAAAATTTTCCATCAGTTTTATTGATGATTCATCGGTGAAATAATAGAGAAATCGAGAATTGATGAATTTTAATTTTAAAAAAATCATTATTATAAAAATGTTTTAAAAATATAACTCTGCGATAATTGATTAAAAAAACTTGAAACTTTGCAATGAGTAAACACATAAAAAAAAAAATCCAAGAATATCTTGTGACATATTAATAAATTCTTCCGAAAAAATTAAAATTACGTTTTTTTTTTTAATAATTTTCAGTGGATTTGGAATTATTATAGTCACAGAACGTTAATTAAATAATCATTGTAATTAATTTTAACGCTCGCTTTACTTTACACTTATGGCTACTTTAAAGTTTAACTGCATTTTGGTCAAATGCAGTTTTTTTTTGTTTAATTTTGTATAAAATGAGATCTCTATAGTGAGTTGGATGCTGAAAATTTTCCATCTGTTTTATTGATGAATCATCGGTGAAATAATAGAGAAATCGATAAATGATGAATTTTAATTTAAAAAAAATCATTATTATAAAAATGTTTTAAAAATATAACTCTGCGATAATTCATAAAAAAATCACTTCAAACGTTGCAATGAGTAAACATATAAAAAAAACAATCCAAGAAGATCTTGTGACATTTTAATAAATTCTTGCGAAAAAATTAAAATTACGTTTTTTTTTTTAATAATTTTCAGTGGATTTGGAATTATTATAGTCACAGAACGTTAATTAAATAATCATTGTAATTAATTTTAACGCTCGCTTTACTTTACACTTATGGCTACTTTAAAGTTTAGCTGCATTTTGGTCAAATGCAGTTTTTTTTTTTGTTTAATTTTGTATAAAATGAGATCTCTATAGTGAGTTGGATGCTGAAAATTTTCCATCTGTTTTATTGATGATTCATCGGTGAAATAATAGAGAAATCGACAAATGATGAATTTTAATTTCAAAAAATTCATTATTATAAAAATGTTTTAAAAATATAAATCTGCGATAATTCATAAAAAAATCACTTCAAACGTTGCAATGAGTAAACATATAAAAAAAACAATCCAAGAAGATCTTGTGACATTTTAATAAATTCTTGCGAAAAAATTAAAATTACGTTTTTTTTTTTAATAATTTTCAGTGGATTTGGAATTATTATAGTCACAGAACGTTAATTAAATAATCATTGTAATTAATTTTAACGCTCGCTTTACTTTACACTTATGGCTACTTTAAAGTTTAACTGCATTTTGGTCAAATGCAGTTTTTTTTTGTTTAATTTTGTATAAAATGAGATCTCTATAGTGAGTTGGATGCTGAAAATTTTCCATCTGTTTTATTGATGATTCATCGGTGAAATAATAGAGAAATCGATAAATGATGAATTTTAATTTCAAAAAATTCATTATTATAAAAATGTTTTAAAAATATAAATCTGCGATAATTCATTAAAAAATCACTTCAAACGTTGCAATGAGTAAACATATAAAAAAAACAATCCAAGAAGATCTTGTGACATTTTAATAAATTCTTGCGAAAAAATTAAAATTACGTTTTTTTTTTTAATAATTTTCAGTGGATTTGGAATTATTATAGTCACAGAACGTTAATTAAATAATCATTGTAATTAATTTTAACGCTCGCTTTACTTTACACTTATGGCTACTTTAAAGTTTAGCTGCATTTTGGTCAAATGCAGTTTTTTTTTTTGTTTAATTTTGTATAAAATGAGATCTCTATAGTGAGTTGGATGCTGAAAATTTTCCATCTGTTTTATTGATGATTCATCGGTGAAATAATAGAGAAATCGACAAATGATGAATTTTAATTTCAAAAAATTCATTATTATAAAAATGTTTTAAAAATATAAATCTGCGATAATTCATAAAAAAATCACTTCAAACGTTGCAATGAGTAAACATATAAAAAAAACAATCCAAGAAGATCTTGTGACATTTTAATAAATTCTTGCGAAAAAATTAAAATTACGTTTTTTTTTTTAATAATTTTCAGTGGATTTGGAATTATTATAGTCACAGAACGTTAATTAAATAATCATTGTAATTAATTTTAACGCTCGCTTTACTTTACACTTATGGCTACTTTAAAGTTTAGCTGCATTTTGGTCAAATGCAGTTTTTTTTTTTGTTTAATTTTGTATAAAATGAGATCTCTATAGTGAGTTGGATGCTGAAAATTTTCCATCTGTTTCATTGATGATTCATCGGTGAAATAATAGAGAAATCGACAAATGATGAATTTTAATTTTAAAAAAATCATTATTATAAAAATGTTTTAAAAATATAACTCTGCGATAATTGATTAAAAAAACTTGAAACTTTGCAATGAGTAAACATATAAAAAAAAACAATCCAAGAATATCTTGTGACATTTTAATAAATTCTTGCTAAAAAATTAAAATTACGTTTTTTTTAAAATAATTTTCGGATGATTTGAAATTATTATAGTCACAGAACGTTAATTAAATAATCATTGTAATTGATTTTGAGATTGATCAATGAATTGGGAAAAAAATTATTGTGATGAAATTGTGACTTTGAATGGATAATTATTTGCTTCAAAAATTGTTTTCACACATTTTGTTTAGCCGAAAACTGGCCATTTGTCTGGTCTCAAGTACGATAAGCAATGGCGCGAAACTTTTGGTTCGCCGTTCGATGATTTTCACAGCTGTCAAGTCGCGCGGTTATCGATGATGGATCAGGATTTGGCGAGACTGCGATGAAAGGGCGTTGGAAGAGAATATACGAACAAAAATGGGGAGCGATCGAGGGGGCGATTCCCGTAACTCGCTTTCACGCACCTTTAGCTTTGAACCCCCTCATGGTACCTATATATATATGTATATAATATACACACATACCAGTCTCCTAATGGGAATATCATGAGGGAATGTTGCTTCGATTCAGGGCCCACAAAAGCGAACAATGGACAATCCCTTCGTCTTTGAGCGAGCGAGGGAACGACCAAAGAATTGGTCGATCGCCACTTTGACGTATTCGTGACGGATCTTTTTCTCTACTTCCTCGACATAACTCTATAAATATATATATACTGTATAGTCCATTTTGTAAGCTTTTTTCGCTGGACTCAAACGCATCTATCATTTTTTTCCCTCTAGAATTTTTACATCATTCTTCATGTGTTCGTATCACGAAATTCGAGGTTATAACTGCTTTTATCGAAAATCTTTCATGGTAATTTAACCAAAAAAGGGTTAATATGGACTATAGTCCATATTAACCCCTATGAACCCTTATCAAAGATATATTATAGATATATATTAACCCCTATGAAATATTTTCGATAAAAGCAATTATAATCTCGAATTTCGCGATATGAATGGGGGTAATATGGACATAGTCCATATTAACCCCTTTTTGCAGCCTTTTTTGCGCTGGATTCAAACGCATCTATCATTTTTTTCCCTCTACAATTTTTACATCATTCTTCAAGTGTTCGTATCGCGAAATTCGAGGTTATAACTGCTTTTATCGAAAATCTTTCATGATAATTTTTAATTGAAATTCATTAACAAAATGGACGCTTTGGGCTATTTCGCAAATGTTTCTATTTCAAAGTTTGCCTGCTTTTGTTTATCCAAGAGAGAAGAGCTCGAGGCGTGGAAATATACAAACATATATATATATAGCATTCGTTTTGCTGATGCACGTGGATAGTTAAAGTCGACCCAGCAAAAAGATCGTAATAGTGACCTCTTTGCGTAACAGCAGGAAGCAAAACGACCAAGGAATTGGTCGATCGCCACTTTGACGTATTCCTGACGGATCTTTTTCTTTACTTCCTCGACATAACTCTATATACATAGAGTTATGTTAAGGGGATCAATATGGACCAAAATGGATGGAATGGATGGATGGAACCAAAAAGGGGTTAATATGGACTATAATCCATATTAACCCTTTTTTGTAGCCTTTTTTGCGCTGGACTCAAACGCATCTATCATTTTTTTCCCTCTACAATTTTTACATCATTCTTCATGTGTTCGTATTGCGAAATTCGAGGTTATAATTGCTTTTATCGAAAATCTTTCATGATAATTTTAAATTGAAATTCATTAACAAAATGGACGCTTTGGGCTATTTCGCAAATGTTTCTATTTCAAAGTTTGCCTGCTTTTGTTTATTCAAGAGAGAAGAGCTCGAGGCGTGGAAATATACAAACATATATATATAGCATTCGTTTTGCTGATGCACGTGGATAGTCAATGCCGACGCAGCAAAAAGATCGTATAGTGACCTCTCCTGTGTGTAACAGCAGGGAGCAAAAATGGGACAACAGAAAAATACATACACACACACACACATTGATGGGTTAGTGCAAACAAGGCTGACGCAAAAGGGGTGCACGTGTGTTTACCGATAGTGAAATCGTTCGGATGGCAAAATTTTTGGGATAGAAACCCCACAATGGACAAGACGGAGATTTCATCGTGATAATGTCGCGCCTCTGACACGTGTGGATCAATCGAGCAATTTTCCCGTCTCAAATGTCAAGCTGAAAAATTTAAATGGAAAATAATCGTCACCAGTTTGTCATTATAGTCAGAATTTGGGGTCAAGGGTTAAAATATCGCCTCTGTGTGATGAACGAAAAATAATTTACTCAGACGAAAAAATCGATCAAACTTGTTCGAAAGGGTTAATTGCAAAATTTTCTTCAATTTTGTATTAGTAAATAATTAAATAATAAAATTGAGTAGGACTATTAATATTATTAGTATAATTAATTTCTCTTAATAAAATAATATTTATAATAATTTTTGGTCAATTCATCAACAGAGGATCCAAGGATCAAAATTATTTTTCCTTTTTATTACAAAATATGTCGAATAATTCGAAATATTTTTACTAAAAATTCGTCATCATCGAATTACTCGACAAATTTTAACAAAATTTTTGATATATTTTTTTTTTTGCCATTTGGAGGTGATGGTACTGACTGTCCGTTTTACAACCCCCCTCGAGACAGACGCAATGTTCGTCACA
>OY769904.1:5590537-5593037 GCA_963669185.1 Dyspetes luteomarginatus
TCAGTAAATGAATACTTTTACGCAAAGTATACCAGTATATATAGTGATTTTAACACGAGTGTTCATTCACTGGTGCAGCATCTTCTGCGTTCATTCACTGGTGCACTCACCCTACGTCCCGAAATATATTTCAGAATAGAATGAAATTTTTCTGATACGTTAAAATCCTCTTCAGGGATGTTTCAATAATTTTTATTGCAAATAATTATCGTGAGAAAATGGAAAACATAATAATTTATCATCATTTTTAATTTTTTAATTAATGATTCTTAGGGTAATAAATATTGCTCATTATATTGAGGAACTATTTTTCTAGAACAATTAATTATAATTGCGTTTGAAAATTATTTAAATTGGTTTTCCTTACGAACGATCATTCACTGGTGCACTCACCCTACAGCCACAAAAATATATCTCAAAATAGAATGAAAATTTTCTGATACGTTAAAGTCCTCTTTAGGGATCTTTGAATAATTTTTATTGCAAAGAATTATCGTGAAAAAATTGAAAATATAATAATTTATCATCATTTTTAATTTTTTAATTAATGATTCTTAGGGTAATAAATATTGCTCATTATATTGACGAACTATTTTTCTGGTACACTTAATCATAATTGCGTTTGAAAATTATTTAAATTCGTTTTCCTTACGAACGATCATTCACTGGTGCACTCACCCTACAGCCAGAAAAATATATCTCAAAATAGAATGAAATTTTTCTGATACGTTAAAATCCTCTTCAGGGATGTTTGAATAATTTTTATTGCAAATAATAATGGTGAGAAAATGGAAAACATAATAATTTATCATCATTTTTAATTTTTTAATTAATGATTCTTAGGGTAATAAATATTGCTCATTATATTGAGGAACTATTTTTCTAGAACAATTAATTATAATTGCGTTTGAAAATTATTTAAATTGGTTTTCCTTACGAACGATCATTCACTGGTGCACTCACCCTACAGCCACAAAAATATATCTCAAAATAGAATGAAAATTTTCTGATACGTTAAAGTCCTCTTTAGGGATCTTTGAATAATTTTTATTGCAAAGAATTATCGTGAAAAAATTGAAAATATAATAATTTATCATCATTTTTAATTTTTTAATTAATGATTCTTAGGGTAATAAATATTGCTCATTATATTGACGAACTATTTTTCTGGTACACTTAATCATAATTGCGTTTGAAAATTATTTAAATTCGTTTTCCTTACGAACGATCATTCACTGGTGCACTCACCCTACAGCCAGAAAAATATATCTCAAAATAGAATGAAATTTTTCTGATACGTTAAAATCCTCTTCAGGGATGTTTGAATAATTTTTATTGCAAATAATAATGGTGAGAAAATGAAAAATATAATAATTTATCATCATTTTTAATTTTTTAATTAATGATTCTTAGGGTAATAAATATTGCTCATTATATTGAGGAACTATTTTTCTAGAACAATTAATTATAATTGCGTTTGAAAATTATTTAAATTGGTTTTCCTTACAAGCCAAGTCTACTTGTCCGTCTTTATTGTCATTATAATAATTTATTTATTATTTATAAAGTGAAAAAAAAGTATAAAAAATAAAAAATCTGTGAAAAAGTATAGGTGGGGACTCGCGTGAAGGAGCGAGAGAGAGAGAGAGAGAGAGAGAAAGAGACTGAGAAATATATTGAGTTGTGGGAAGCTAAGAAAGCCTTCGTGAGGCGGTTGTGGAAACCTGGCATGTTAAAATGCTTTTAAGGGATGTTTGAATAATTTTTATTGCGAATAATTAACGTGGAAAAATTTAAATTATAATAATTTATCACCATTAAAAATTTTTAATTACTCATTTTTAGGGTAATAAATATTGCTCATTATATTGAGGAACTATTTTTCTAGAACAATTAATTATAATTGCGTTTGAAAATTATTTAAATTGTTTTTTTTGCTTACAAGCCAAGTCTACTTGTCCTTCTTTATTGTCATTATAATAATTCATTTATTATTTATAAAGTGAAAAAAAGGTATAAAAAATATAAAATCTGTGAAAAAGTATAGGTGGGGTCTCGCTACCTGTCCGCGTGAAGGAGAGAGAGAGACTGAGAAATATATTGAGTTGTGTGAAGCTAAGAAGGCCTCCGTTAGGCGGGTGTGGAAAATCTCGTTCTCCAAGTTTTCTCGGAGTCTGCACAGCTCGAAAAGTAATCCCGGCGACGTTGGAGTGGGGAGGGTGAAGATACAGGTCGTGGAATAAGATGAAAATACCCAAGGAGTTAGAGAGGTCTTATACAGGAGTAGAGAAACGCCCAAGAGGCTCTCTCGTTCGCAAAAGCTCCAGCGTGAAGCTTTTCTTCGACGCCAAAGAGCCTCAAGTTCTCTGACTCGAGCCAACACTTTCGCGTATATATATACGCGAAAATGTTATATATATACATATATATATATACGCGAAAGTGTTATATATATATATGCACACCCTCCACCCTGGACAATTCCCGATGCTTTTATATA
>OY769904.1:5598037-5661688 GCA_963669185.1 Dyspetes luteomarginatus
CTTCGATTATATCGCACGACGTGAATTTTCGTAATTTTGCTCATCCCACGATATTAATTTTTTTAATTATCAAAAAGGTTGTAAAAGTGAGGACCAAAGATTTGAGTTGACCGAAAAAATACTTTGCTGCAGTTGAACAAAAAAAAAAGGTTCACTATATCCTTCGATTATATCGCACCACGTGAATTTTCGTAATTTTGCTCATCCCACGATATTAATTTTTTTAATTATCAAAAAGGTTGTAAAAGTGACGACCAAATATCGACATTCGAGTTAAACCGAAAAAACTCTTTGCTGCAGTTGAAAAAAAAAGGTTCATTACATCCTTCGATTATATCGTACCATGAGAATTTTCGTAATTTTGGTTATTCCGCGATATTAATTTTTTTAATTATCAAATAGGTTGTAAAAGTGACGACCAAATATTAATATTCGAGTTGACCGAAAAAATCCTTTGCTGCAGTTGAACAAAAAAAAAAGGTTCACTATATCCTCCTCGCTATACCGTACCACATGAATTTTCGTAATTTTTCTCATCCCACGATATTAATTTTTTTAATTATCAACAAGGTTGTAAAAGTGACGACCAAATATTAATATTCGAGTTGACCGAAAAAATTCTTTGCTGCAGTTGAACAAAAAAAAAGGTTCACCATATCCTTCGATTATATCGCACGACGTGAATTTTCGTAATTTTGCTCATCCCACGATATTAATTTTTTTAATTATCAAAAAGGTTGTAAAAGTGACGACCAAATATCGACATTCGAGTTGACCGAAAAAATGCTTTGCTGCAGTTGAACAAAAAAAAAAAAGTTTCACTATATCCTCCTATTATGTCGTACCATGAGAATTTTCGTAATTTTGGTCATCCCGTGATACGATCGACACTGTGGGATACATTTTTGGACTTGGCTAATGACACGCGCACTTTTCTTTCACATCTCGACAGCATTCTTCGTCCTTCTACCTCTGTCTCTGATCAATTGCCGACAATTTCAACAAAAGTCTCTCTCTCTCTCTCTCTCTCATCATGCGTGCGCGTATCACACACGCCTGGAATAATAATTCGTTTCTCTCGTGTAATCGCCCGAGACGAAATCGGTATGGGCGCGAGAATATCGGTTAGCAAGTGCGATCGAACAAAATTTTCCCACAATGTGAATTTTTCGAAATTCTACCGTTGCCTTCTCGTTTCCTTTTTTTACGAAGAATTAATTGCCACCACGCTGACCGGGCTGGTTCTCTTTTCTCATTGTCGCGTTTCGAGTTTAAAAAAAAAATCGTACTGACATTGCACGAATGTCATATCAGACACAATTAGACATTTATATTCGAATAAGGATCTTTTTATTTTCGCAAAGCTAATTAAATAAGGACATAATAAATTAATTAGTGGTCAAATTTTTGCCTAATTAATACGTCGTGAAACTTGTCGTTGATACGTTTTAATTATTACAGTAATTATCAAATTTATCAGTCAATCAGTTATTAATCATTTTATAATAATATAAAAATAATATATATAAATTATAATAATAATAATTTTAATAATTATAATCCTACTATTATTATAAAACTCATCCAGTCAATCATTAAATAATTTTATGCGAACGACAATTTGGATGAAAATTATGTAAATTTATGCACCAGTAGAAATTTGTGACCTTAAAATTTTTTCATCTCATATTTTCTCACTGACAATGAGTGCCATTTGAGATAATGTTGATGTGCTCTCGAGAATTATCGTCAATATGAGAAATTGTTCATTCACCGAATTTCAAATTCCACAAGAGCGAGTAAAAAAAATGGCGTTCACTGTGAGCCAGACAATACACGCACAGATCCAAAAACGAACGGATGGATATAGAATTTAACGAATGAAAATCCGTGAGATCTTGCCCACCTGAAACAACACTGCATTTTGCAGATCACTGACCCCCATAAGCAGTCGCGAGCTTTTTATCCCTCTCTCGCTTGTGTTGTTTCGCGTCTGTGCATTTCCCTATTAGCGAGACCCCGAAAAACGCTATATATATATATATATAAGTAGTAAATTTTGGGGGGTAGGAATATTTGAATGTTGTTCGACATTCAAATATTCCTACCCCCCAAAATTTTCTCTCATATTTTTTCGCTTGTATATAAAAGTGAGACCGTTTTAAACTTTTTATTGAGTAATTTTTATAAAATTTAAACCAAAAAACTTAAATCTTTGAGGTAATTATTTCGATACAAAGTGAATGAAACAATTTTTTGTAAAATCAAAGTATTACGTTATAATAAATCTAATTAATTCCATGTACATGAAACAAAATTATATATTGTTAAATTTTAAACAAACTTTTCACTTGATTTGTTATCGAATTGTATGGAAAATCGTGAATATATATGTCATGCACTCTCATAAAAATGGGACGCGAAGAGATTTTAATCAGGGGTCAAGAATTTTACTATATTACAAGTGACTATATATATACCATATATGCTGTAAATATATATATATGCTATATATATACCGTATATGCTGTACAAATATATATACCATATATGCTGTATATATATATATATATATATATATATATATATATATATATACTATATATATACGTGTGAATCGGAATCGACGTCAAGTAATTCGGAAGTACGAGAGTCGAATAAATAATCGAACAAAAGATTTTAGAGTGTTTGAGCTGAGGGAAGGGCATGAGATTCTCAGTAATCTGTGAGTGTGAGGAAGAGAGTCGAAAAAATTAAGAAAAGATACTGAGGGCGCTACTCTCAGAGGAAGAAAAGAGATAAACGATGAAGAAAACGAGGGAGAGAAGACATGAGTGAACAACTATTCGCCTTGGTTCACAGAGAAGAGAAGCTTCTCCTCGACTCTTTCATGCGTAGGAATGCGATCGTTTGCCAAACCGGGAATCGTCAAGCAGGATCGCACATACGCAAACGTGGCGCGGAGAGTCTCAAACGGGAAGGGATGCAGAGAGCTCGAGGAGTTTCACAACGAGAGCAATATATATCCAGTTGCATCGCAAAAGCTGGACCACACACGCACTTTTGACTCGTGTTTGTCTTTTTTACTTTTCTCTCTCTCTTTCTCCTTTTGTCTCTCTCTCTCTTTCTCCCTTTCTCTCTCTCTCTCTCTCTCTCTCTCTCTCTCTCTCTCTCTCTCTCTCTTTCTCCCTTCTCTCTCTCTCTCTCTCTCTCTCTCTCTCTCTCTCTCTCTCTCTCTCTCTCTCTCTCTCTCTCTCTCTCTCTCTCTCTCTCTCTCGCCCCCTCTCTCTCTCTCTCTCGCTGTCGCGATCCCAAACTCCGATTCGTTCGATTCCCACAGATCAACGAGCGTGTGTAGAAAAAAAGATTAACCAGAGTATAAATTTATATTTATTAGCGCTTGAACGAAAGTTCTCGAGATTTTTTTTGTTTTTATCACCAAACTGGACATACAAAAGGGCCCTCGAATTCCATTACGATTTTCTTAATCTCTCGATTTTTATTATTATCTCCAAAATTTATTTCATACTTTTGTCGAGTTTGACGTCAAATATCGATAATTGTTAAAAATTATTTAATTATTATCGAAAATTGGTGTGGAGTCTTTTCGTATTTCCCTATAAACAAAAAATGTACCAAATCGAAGACAAAAAAAAAAAAAACTTTGGTTACAGCACTAACGATTTTACTTGAAATGCTCCGTGTAGATGAGTATATGTAAAAAATCAGACAAAACTATCGATGTTATTTGAACCAGCTGATGACGACAAACATTTGCATATATATATATATATAGCGAGAGAGAGAGAGAGAGAGAGAGGGAGAGAGCGAGAAATTAACTATAGAGTGAGTTTAGCTCTAGGCTGTTAGAGAGGGAGAGAGACAAAGGGTGACGAGAAAAGCGCCCTTTGTCGTATACACGAGGCTGACGCGATCGAATCGCTAAGGGATGATTCGTCGATCAAAAACCTTAGCCGTAGCTACAAGTGAAAGCAAATTGGAAGAAAATTGATAATCAACCACCAATATACCAGCTCGGAAATGTTCTCATTGCATCCTATGCAATACCAAATTGGCCTGAATTTCGATCAATTAAATTAAACTTTATTTTAATCAATTAAATGCATTTTTCTTGATGAATTAAAATACAATAGCAACAAAAATGTACGCAAAAATATAAATATCTATATGTATATATATATATATACATATATATATTAACAGGGGCCAAAACTATGATACGTGCACGTGTGAGCTTTATACTTGTCTCATATTTTTTTGTTCCATTATTTTTTATATGACAGAAAAAAAAAGTAAATTTATTCCAGCATTTCTTCCCTCCTTTCCCAGTGCTCTGGAATCCCTCGGCCCTCTCTTGCCAGATTTATGGACTTATAGATTCTTCCTCTTTCCTAAATTCCTACTGGCAGGGTATATATATATATATATATATATATATATATATATATATATATATGTATATATATATAGCTCAACGAAAACCCCACATACATATATGTGGGGTTTTCGTTGAGCTTGCACCCTCCGGGATTCGGGAAAAGCCAGCAGTGCTGCTCGAGCCATCTCTGCGACGTTTTCGTTTCTTTTTATGTGTTTTTGTTTCGCGATATGCTCCACGCGGTCGCGATGGACCGTTTCTTTCCCCTATTCTACGTTACTGCTATATATATATATATATATATATATATATATATATATATATAGAATATGAGACTTTTTCGTCGTTCGTATATAGTCGACCACTCGGTTGGAGGGAGGGAGGGGGGAGGGGGGATGGTCGCTCCTCTACCATACTTTCCAAGTTATATCTACGAGAAAGAGGTCTCTGGACCACATAAATTTGTCACAAATGTCTTTTTCCCTCGGTCTCAAACTCTGTGCATGGCACTCTCTCTCTACATTTTGCACGAAAACCACCGAGCCATTTGCCGGAAACGGCGTTTCTCTGAAATCCTCCTGTTCATTTACAAATATAGTACGAAAAGTCTGCCATTTTTAATATAAATGAGGACGTTCATACCATCTATTTGGGTTCAATTTTTTTTTTTTTTTCAAATTCAAGATGGCGACATCAATATGGCCGACGAAAAATCAAAAAATTATTCAATTTAAACGAAAAATCATATCTAGGAATTTTTGAAGTCTGCCATTTTTAATACAAATGAGAACATTCATACCATCTATTTAGGTTCAATTTTTTTTTCCGAACTAAAAATAGTTCACTTTTATACCGAACGAAGTCAAATCTGTGATTTGTATAAAACTATAAAGGATTCGACACTGATACAATTTAAAATGGTAAAATTTGGAAACTTAAAAATGTGAAGGAGAAATTATGTCTCTACGCTTGACAATTTCGAGTCGAATGTAAATTTTTTTTTTCAAATTCAAGATGGCGACATCAATATGGCCGACGAAAAATCAAAAAATTATTCAATTTAAGCGAAAAATTATATCTAGAAATTTTTGAAGTCTGCCATTTTTTATCTAAATGAGAACATTCATACCATCTATTTGGGTTCAATTTTTTTTTTTTTCCGAACTAAAAATAGTTCACTTTTAGACCGAACGAAGTCAAATCTGTGATTTGTATAAAACTATAAAGGATTCGACACTGATACAATTTAAAATGGTAAAATTTGGAAACTTAAAAATGTGAACGAGAAATTATGTCTCTACGCTTGACAATTTCGAGTCGAATGTAATTGTTTTTTTCAATTCAAGATGGCGGCATCAATATGGCCGAAGAAAAATCATATCTAGAAATTTTTGAAGTTCCTCATTTATAAAATTTAATATAAAAATAACAGGATCGAAATAAAATACGATTAAAATTGACAATTTTTTTTTTATCAATATAGTAAAATATTATTAATCCGGTGATAGTTTTGAAGTCTTCGTCGTCTTCGCGTCGTCGTCGTCGTCATCTTCGTCGTCATCGTCGTCATCGTCTTCGTCGACGTCGTCGTCGTCGTCGCCACCACCTCTCGGTCTCTTACCCGGCGACGATGGCTTATAAATATTCAATAGCCACGCGGCCAAGATAAACTAATTAAAACTTAGATCTCGGTAGTCACTTTAGATTTTTACTTACACAAGAAGCATTTCAGCCCGACCGCCCGCTCCGAAGAGGAACGAGAAGCTGGGTGGTGGGGCTGGTGGCTGGGGACCAGAGTGGGGGGGGGGGGGGGGGGAAGGGGGGAGGCGGAAAAAAGTCTACAAGCCCGCGAACTGCAACGCGCTCGCGACCGGTACGACAAGTGCGCTTCCTCACGGTATATATAAAGAGTCTTTGTATATATATATATATATATATATATATATATATATACATATATTGTTTCACCCCCCGTTGTGAAACGATTCGATTCCCCGCAGTGGAGAGTCGTGATGCGGCGCAAAGAAAAAGCTTTACTCTGTACTTCTCATTAAGAAAACGACGTTCACTTATTTTTATCACTCGTCGCTTCTCTCCAACGATATGCCGCGTGTGTGGTTCGCCGCACTTCTGTCCTCCTCGTTTAATCAGAGAGCTCATATATGGGGCATTCCAGGAGTAGCCAGGATTGTCGTTCTCGCCATTTTGTTGTTGTATTTTTTATGTTGTTTTTTGTTTCCTCATAGTATGTTGTAGCACAAAGAAATAATTGACGGTAATTTTTTAATTGGATAAAAAATTAGGATCGATCGTTATCAATAAATAGTTTCGAATTAAAATTCTTTATAGATTTTTTGTTTTTTTTAATTTCTCCTAAAGATTCGCTCGATTTTAGTCAAGATGCTACGAAATAATTATTAAAAAAGATACCTCGACTCATCCATAACGACGAAAAGAACCAAATCATGAGGAATTCTATTCTATGACGAAATAATTGAATTCTTGTAAAATTAAAAAAAAAATACAAAGAATTTAATTTATTTTTAACAATTGACAATTTTAAATATTATCTGGATTAAAATGGTGACAATTTTTTCGAATAATTCGATAAAGTGTTTCGTTATCGAAAATCATTTCAAATCGAAAATCACATTTTGTATCCTCTCATCAGCAGTCACACTGACAAATATAAATTCGTTGAAAAATTAATTTTAATTGTCTGCGCAAATGTCGGAGATAAATTAATATGAAATTAATTCCAGTCATCTACTTATTTAATGGGAATAAAATTTTATAAAAATTTGTATTTACAATAAATTTTTTAATCATTCTGTAAAAAAAACTCTTGAAATTCTTTTCAGATAAATAATTACTGTCAACAAATATATTCAATCTTCTCACATATATGATCTCAGCAATAATCCTATATCTATTTTCTCAAAAATGCCTGATGAAAAAAAAAAGGAACTCACTACCGAATAAAAAAACGACAATAGATAGAGAGAGAGAGAGAGAGAGAGAGAGAGTCCCTTATTATACATATATTTTTTTGAGAGAAACTTTCAGCAATTTTCCAAGCCCTCTTTCCCCATCGCCCAGGACAACGTTTTCTCCCTCTCATTGCCCATTTTTCCATTCGTTGTTTGTGTTGCTTCTATTCTTTTCTCTCCTGTCTTTATTCTTTCTTCCCTTCACGCCCAACCTCTTTTTTTTCTGTCTGGAAAAACGTCGTTTCTTTTTTCTTCTTTTCTTCTTTTCTTCTCATTCGTCGAGACCAGGTTTACTTAAGATATTAAAGTACCCGGTAGCTGCGTTTTCCACGAGACGTTTCCCACCCCCCCTTGCGTATCTTCCGTGCACAGCCAAGGAGGGAAAGAGGCCTCTTTTCTCGTTCTTCCTCTCGTTTCCTTCATTTTTTTTCTCTCCTTCTTTCTCATCCCATAATCTTCTCTCTCTCTCTCTCCCTCTCTCTGTTACTTTCTCGGTGTTTTACCGCCGGCTTTATTTAATTTGTAAGCGGATTTTTGTACTAATCAACGGATTTAAGGAGGGGATAGAGCCAAGCGAATTAAGAGGAGTGGGGGAAGTCGTCTGTGTGTAAGTCTACACACATATATATGTATGTACATATATATATATATTTATATATAGAAAAAGAAAGAAGAAGAACAAAAAGGAGAGATTCAACAGCAAAGAAGTGACACTAACGGCAGGAGGGCGGGGGAGTAGGGCTCGGGGAGGGGGGGGGGGGCGGAAGGGGATGCGGATGAAACGCTAGAGATGGATCCGGGTTCAGAGAGACGCGACCGCACGAGCTTTTGCCCATCAGCTGAAGAAGAAAGAGTAAGACCAATACCGCGCGCTCGTTCGCGAGACGGCAAAGTCATTTGAATTTATTTTAATTATACTAACGAATGCCTTGCGACCAAATGAGAAATCTCCCTCTAACGAATTATTTGCACGAGGAATATGATTGCATGGAATATCTGCGTGTTTTTCTCTCTCTTTCTCTTTCTCTTTCTCTTTCTCTTTCTCTTTCTCTTTCTCTTCCTCTTTCTCTTTCTCTTTCTCTCTCTCTCTCTCTCTCTCTCTCTCTCTCTCTCTCTCCCTCTCTCTCCCCACTGAGTTTGTAACTAACGAGAAAGGATTGACTGATTTCCCTTTTTCTTCCTCTCGATTCAACACTGAAATTGTCGGAATGACAATATAATTTTTTTCTCAACTGCGATTCATCGTCTCGCCATTTAACCGAAATAACTCAAATTGTAATCCTTCTCTCCTTGACAATTTTGTAAATAATTATTTTAAGTCGTGTAAATAAATCATCGATCGAAATTAAATAGTAACGAAAAATTAATAAGCCGATCCATCATTTTTCTTAATAATTAAAAATTAAATTTTACATTTTTATTTATCATGTGAATCGATTATTATAATGCCCAATAAATAGCAAGGGGATTTCTTTCAATCAATTTTGTAAATAATTATTTTACTCGTGTAAATAAATCATGGATCGAAATTAAATGGTGACGAAAAATTAATAAGCCGATCCATAATTTTTCATAATGATTCAAAATTAAATTGTACATTTTTATTTATCATGTGAATCGATTATTATAATGGCCAATAAATAGCAAGGGGATTTCCTTCAATCAATTTTGTAAATAATTATTTTACTCGTGTAAATAAATCATGGATCGAAATTAAATGGTGACGAAAAATTAAAAAGCCGATCCATAATTTTTCTTAATAATTAAAAATTAAATTCTACATTTTTATTTATCATGTGAATCGATTATTATAATGCCCAATAAATAGCAAGGGGATTTTTTTCCCTATGCGATGCAATTTTTTTCGATAACACTGGATGAAAGTATAACTTTATGATTTTTGTGTTGACTAGCGAAACGAGACAAGGAGCAATGATGTGATAAAAGTATGTAGCGTGACTGGCTGATTCGAGTGGACAATTCGAGGATTTGATACGAGTTGTCGCCTCGAGCGAATAAAGGCGCAGATTCGTTCATTGAGGCGTATAAAGCTTGCAGGGTCCACAAATCTATATATGTATATATATATATATATATATATATATATATATATATATATATATATTTGGCCAGGGCTATGCACAGAGCACGCTAAATTGGTCCTTGGATTTGTCGTTTCGCTAGCGATCCATACCTACATATATACGTGTGACTCATCACTAGCAGTAGCAGAGAGATCGAAAGAGAAAGAGAGAGAGAGAGAGAGAGAGAGAGAGAGAGAGCAGTAGAACGCTCTAAACACACCCCCGCCTGACTGCACCCTCAAAACCTCCGCTCACATTCACGAAGGTGGCGCGCGGGCACACGTTTTGCGATGGGGAGGATTGCCGGACTCATTTGCATTGCAAATCCATAACATACCGTGTGTCTCACCACGCATAAAGGACTCTATCGAGGCGATCGAGAGACAAAGAGAGAACCGCCAGAGATATAAAATCAAATATTTTCCGTGTTGGCCCGATGTATGCCCCGAGGGT
This sequence comes from Dyspetes luteomarginatus, assembly GCA_963669185.1. Taxonomy (NCBI): domain Eukaryota; kingdom Metazoa; phylum Arthropoda; class Insecta; order Hymenoptera; family Ichneumonidae; genus Dyspetes; species Dyspetes luteomarginatus. Next base: position 5,607,964 of record OY769904.1, read on the forward strand.
GCTCCTACAACCCCGCAACTTTTCAACCTCATATTACATCACAAATGGACACACGTAATTCGATTCGAAATGCTTAGAAATGCTCAACTACTGAGAGGCAAATGAAAATTATTTTTTCATTTTTATTTTTTTATTCTTCAAAGGCATAAAACAAATAAAAGTACAAAAATTGCTGAAGTGCTCTGATAAAGGGAAACGACGAGAAATTTAAAACGAAATTTAACCTTTTTTTCAAATTTCTTTTTTTTTTTTCACCCTCCCAAATTCTTGCAATAATTATTAAAATATTTTTTGGTGGGCAGAAAATATTAAACAGTTATTGGAAAATAAATTATGTAAAAGTATACAAATTTCATATAAATTCTCGTGTATTATTGAAAATTAAAGGGGGACTTTTTTTTCGAATTTATTTCAAGTATTGCATAGCGGAAATGGGGGGAAAAAAAAAATTGATGCCACATTGTGGGAGGGCAGAAGAAACTTTGGACGTAAATCCTTGTGTGGCCTTTGCCTCAATTCGATTCAATCAATCACCACCGTTACAAACGACGATACAACTACCAAGAGAGGAGAGTCTACACTCTTGGTTCGCGGGCTGTGGCTCAAGTCGATTCACTCCATCATGTCGTAGTAACAGCGTGACGATCGCACACGAGTTCTCTCTCTCTCTCGCTTCTCCACCCGAACCACCAACCGACCCATGAATTATGAAACGTTCAATGCGATATATATATATATAGATATTTATGTGTATATATATATATATATATATATGTGTGTATATATATATATATCGCATTGAACGTTTATATATATATAAGCACAAGATGGCAAATGGAGCGAATCCTAATCGGACACAAGGATGTAGTAAATCCCTCTGTATGTTCAACCCGACTCAATAACGCTTCAACACGTTCTCATATTCACAAGAATTCACGTGTATCTTGGCCCATTTATTTCACATAATTTTGTGCTCATAGAGCAAAAATAAATTAACTGTAGCAAAATGATTTTTATAAAATTTTATACACTGGGAATTTTTTTTTTATCATATAGTTAATGATAATTTTTTTCAAATACTTTTTTTCGAACGTGTGAGAAAAATAGAAATAAATTATTAATCGCGGTAATTAATTAGCGCTAATTCGAAAGTTGCATTTTTTTTTGCCAAAGATGATACAATAAAAAAAATTATCGAGTGAACATGAAGAAAGTTTGTAACTCAAGTTATAAAAAACCATTTTTAACATTTCTCCAGTACAGTTTGGTACAATTGAAAAATAATTCATCATCGAACTTCGAGGACGAAATTTTTATCAAATTGTTAATGATAATTTTTTTCAAATACTTTTTTTAAACGTGTGAGAAAAATAGAAATAAATTATTAATAGCGGTAATTAATTAGTGCTAATTCGAAAGTTGCTTTTTTTTTTTTTTTGCCAAAGATGATACAATAAAAAAAATTATCGAGTGAACATGAAGAAAGTTTGTAACTCAAGTTGTAAAAAACCATTTTTAACATTTCTCGAATACAGTTTGGTACAATTGAAAAATAAATCATCATCGAACTTCGAGGACGAAATTTTTATCAAATTGTTAATGATAATTTTTTTCAAATACTTTTTTTCGAACGTGTGAGAAAAATAGAAATAAATTATTAATCGCGGTAATTAATTAGTGCTAATTCGAAAGTTGCTTTTTTTTTTTTTTTGCCAAAGATGATACAATAAAAAAAATTATCGAGTGAACATGAAGAAAGTTTGTAACTCAAGTTATAAAAAAACATTTTTAACATTTCTCGAGTACAGTTTAGTACAATTGAAAAATAAATCATCATCGAACTTCGAGGACGAAATTTGTATCAATTTATTAATGATAATTTTTTTCAAATACTTTTTTTCGAACGTGTGAGAAAAATAGAAATAAATTATTAATCGCGGTAATTAATTAGCGCTAATTCGAAAGTTGTTTTTTTTTTTTCAGTATACAGATATTTGTACCAGTCGCGCCTGTCGGTCGTTCTCGCGAAATGGCGCCGTGAGGTGAAGTGAAAAAAAAAAAAAGCGGGGGATAAAGAGGGATAAACTTGATTATCATGATGGGAACTGTCGATTTCCTTAGACCGGTTGTAACTGCGATCTTGTTTAAGGCAAAAGAGTAAATAGTTGAAATGCACACAGTGAATATATATCGGCGATCGCAGCGTGGTAACTCTCGCGATTTTCCAAGAAAATGAGATCAGCTGTGGGTTTTTCAATGGAGGCGCCCGGCAAGCAGGAGAGAGAGAGAGAGAAATCGTCAGTATCCACATTGACAAGAAAAGTTGCTTTCGTCCACCAGGTCTCTTTCATCTATCCGAGAAAATAAGATCAGCTGTGGGTTTTTCAATGGAGGCGTCCAGAAAGCAAGAGAGAGAGAGAGAGGGAGAGAGAGAGCGAGAGAGAGAGAGACAGAGAGAGAGAGAGAGAGAGAGAGAGAGAGAGAGAGAGAGAGAGAGAGACACAGAAATACAGAAAGAGAGAGAGAGAGAGAGAGACAAAAATACAGAAAGAGAGAGAGAGAGAGAGAGAGAGAGAGAGAGAGAGAGAGAGAGAGACAGAGAGACAGAAATACAGAAAGAGAGAGAGAGAGAGATCGTCAGTATCCGCATTGACAAGAAAAGTTGCTTTCGTCCACCAGGTCTCTTTCATCTATCCGGAATCTATTGAGGACTCGGCGCCAACATATCTCGTTCTTTCAACACTCGTGGCACGCGGTAACTTTTTTTTTTGTCTATTCTCCCGTATAAAAGGGCAGGATTATGCGTTACGCGTACCGCGAGCACCGATCACCGATAAGATCTCGATAATAATTACCGAGACAAGAATCAATTATTTTTCTTTGGAATATTTTATTCTTTTAATCGGAATGAAAATTAATTTCATTATATCCCGTGATCTGTATATTCAATATTTTTTTATTATTGTAAATCGGTAAACGCAGAGTGAGGGAGAAAAATGGTGCAGCCGCCATTTTTTTTTTCTTTTTTTTACCATACAGCAAGCTCCAGGATTTTTTTGCAATGTACAATTAAAATGATTAAAAAGATGAAGAAGTCATTGAAGATCCTCTTTGATCAAATAGATCAATAAAATTATCGATCTATCGGGAATTTATTCACGAATTCGCCTCATGCATATATTTTATTTTTTCAATTATTAATTCCCCGTAAAAGTCAAATCTTTCTCGCGTATAAAAACGATATAAAACTTGCATATGAAAAATCACAGATGCTATTAAAAATATTATTTCAATACGAACATTTGTCCAGCCATATATATATGATGGCTGGACAAATGTTCGTATTGAAATAATAATTTTAATAGCGTCTGTCTATATATATGATGGTCCGACAATATTAGTATGATGAAAAAAAAAAAAAATTGTTCAAACAATCAGATGGATGTAAAAATAATTAAAGATCCTTCATCTCAATTCATCCCAACCCAAACATTTTTGTCCACTGTTTTGATGCTCTTTTCTTTTTTATTTTTTTCCATCACTAATTACTTCTCCCTTTTTCATGGAGACGTGAATGATTAATTGCCACTGGCTTTCACAACACGCTACTTTTGGTGTTACAGTGATACATAGCATGTAAGACTTATATAATAGTATTAGTGCCGACAGAAGTAACCGGTCGTTGTTACGCTATATGCTTGATATTCTCTTTACACCGCTACTTCACGCTAACTCTATAGAGCGAGAGAAAGAGAGAGAAAGAGAGAGAGAGAGAGAGAGAGAGAGAGAGAGTAGGAGTAGGTACAGCCTGTGGTCTGGAATATTTCCTCACAGAGGGTGAGTTGGTCTCATTGTTAAAACGGATATTCCGTGCTGCTTGCGTGCTTGTATATCGTCCTGCATCGCTTCTCTCTCTCTCTCTCTCTTTCTCTCCCCCCCCCCCCCCCCTCCTCATTCTCTCTCTCTCTCCGCACAAATATGCTGGTATTTAGTTTTGTTCTACCGCGTTGCTACACTTGGCAACATTCCTGATGTTTCCTGTTTCCCTTTTGACGGTTCTTCAACCCCCCCCCCCCTCCCCCCACTGCCACCCCTCGGCCCTCTTCCCATACACATACTCACACTAACGGATAATTTATAATTTGAAACAAATCGATTGATTTGATACAGACATCGAATGAGAAATTGTAAATGTTGAAAAATACAAAAATTACGATGAAAAAATTAGAGGCAATTGAGAATAATAATAAATTGAGAACAATTGAAATAATTATCGTATTTTAAGATAAACAATATTTTTATTATAATTTATTATGAATTAACTTGATGGAAAATTATAATTTACAGGATTTTTTTATTAAAATAATGCTCAGCAATTATTTTTTTATCCCTCATATCGAGACGTCACGTATCCAACCCTTATCGGTTGGTGTAAAAAAAAACGGGATGCTAAAATTAAATTAAAAATATTACAGGGCAATATATATATATATTGCCCCGTAATATTTTTAATTTAATTTTAGCATCCAGTTTATATATATATATATATATTGCCCCGTAATATTTTCAATTTAATTTTAGCACCCCCGTTTATATATATATATATATCGTAATTCGATGTAGCTCGAATTAATAGAGCATTTGGGATGAAGAAAAATCGAGTAAAATAAGTGGAAAAGCCAAAGGTGGATTGTTATATGGTTTATAGGATATAGAGAGGGAGGCAGGAAAACAGCATAGAAATGAATATAAACTTTATTTCTCAGAGTGGTGATAAATCACTGCGAGATCGAATAACGAGGAGGGTCTCAACGATAAATCAGGTGTACGTCTCTTGGCTCTGTTGAATTAGGAAATTGCCTGCTTAAAAACCGCAATGATGTTAATCCCAGAGGGAACCAAGATCGTCGCTGGGAGGGTGAGACGGGCGGGGGAGAAAAAAGAGACGAAAGGCCAAGAGCTTTTCGCGATTCTCCCTCCCCCTCCCTCTCTCTCTCTCTCTCTCTCTCTCTCTCTCACTCCACTAACGGGGAGATGTCTGCGGCAGAAATAAAACTAACAATAAGGCAAAGTACATCTCTAGGATTGCCGTGTGCTCTGCCCATAGAAGTGGGGAGGGGGTGAAGTAGAGGGGTGGAATAAAGTGGAATAAAATCAACGTAACTCAATCACGATAGCGTCTTTCGAGATTGGCCAAGGCAAGTTGCTCTTCCTTCTTTTTTTTCATGCTTTCTCAACGATGTATAAACGTATATATATATATATATATTATATATATATATATATATATATTTATATATTATATATATTATATTATATATTATATATATTATATTATATTATATTATATATATATATATATATATATATATTTATATATTTTATATATATATATATATATACAGCCAACAGGATATGGACCAGTCCTCAATTCACTTAGCCGTTCAATACGAGCTATATATACTTCAATTTTCACCTTACGTATTTTGATTTACGTATTGATTTTCGAAAAACAAATAGCTCATCTTTTAACTCTCTGGCCATCTCAATATCCGCGGAAATTAACTCATCGTAATTATTATCTCAATATATCGGAATAATATTGGGTGATAATAAGTGGAGGCGACTGATCTATTGGCTCCGCGTGGTCATCCAACTGTATTGAATCCGGCTAAAATTTGTGAGGTAACACAGAGGGGTTGCTTCCAACATTGGGATAATGCTCGATCATTCACAATAAATATATATATATATATATATATATATATATATATATATATATATATATAGCAGCATAACTATATAAACCAATAAACGTAAACTACGCATAATAGATAGAAACTTGATTTGCCGATTCTATACAGGCAGAGTCGAGCATAATACAGAGAGAGAGGGAGAGAGAGAGAGAGAGAGAGAGAGAGAGAGAGAGAGAGAGAGAGAGAGAGAGATCGGAATATCGATAGAAATAGGAATGGAGGATTCAGGTGGTTTGGCTCGTGGCCAACTTAAATTTGCACCTCAATGCGCCATAGTGATCCATACGATTATGGGGTTGATTTGTACCGGAGATTTAGAGAGACATCGAGATGCATAGAGTAGTGGGAATCGAGGCCTCGTTTCACATCAACAAATCATCGAGGTGACTGAACATCGATGTTTTGACCAACAAAGCTTGCCCATACGATATATAACGCATGAAAGCTGCCATTGATAATCAACATATCGTCAATGATGACAACTGACTGCTGAGTTATCAGGATTATCAGATTTAGATATCCTGATTGTTCGGGATCGAGGAGCCACCATTCACCGTTTCGTATCGTCAAACATACGTCATAACTCGCGATCTCTCGCTTCAACAGACAGACGCTACGCGTCGATGAATCGATAATTTATTAATTATGTGAGAGATTATTATTACTCTCGCAATGTCCTCAGAGTACATTGAAAGAAGCAAAATTTCATTGGTCAGTCCTAAATTGCCATTCTACGACTAAACATTAAATGATGGAATAAAAAATGGTTCGACATGGATCGATTGATAAATTTATTAATTTATTAATTATGTAAGAGATTATAACTAGTCTCGCAATGTCCTCAGAGTACATTGAAAGAAGCAAAATTGCATTGGTCAGTCCTAAATTGCCATTCTATGGCTAAACATTAAATGATGGAATAAAAAATGGTTCGACACGGATCGGTTGATAAATCTATAAATTTATTAATTATGTAAGAGATTATTATTACTCTCGCAATGTCCTCAGAGTACATTGAAAGAAGCAAAATTTCATTGGTCAGTCCTAAATTGCCATTCTACGACTAAACATTAAATGATGGAATAAAAAATGGTTCGACATGGATCGATTGATAAATTTATTAATTTATTAATCGTGTAAGAGATTATAATTACTCTCGCAATGTCCTCAGAGTACATTGAAAGAAGCAAAATTACATTGGTCAGTCCTAAATTGCCTTTCTACGGCTAAACATTAAATGATGGAATAAAAAATGATTCGACATGGATCGATTGATAAATTTATTAATTTATTAATTATGTAAGAGATTATAATTACTCTCGCAATGTCCTCAGAGTATATTGACGGAAGCAAAATTTCGTCGTTCAGTCCTAAATTGCCTTTCTACGGCTAAGCATTAAATGATGGTACAAAAAATGGTTCGACATGGATCGATTGATAAATTTATTAATTTATTAATTATGTAAGAGATTATAATTAGTCTCGCAATATCCTCAGAGTACATTGAAAGAAACAAAATTTCATTGGTCAGTCCTAAATTGCCTTTCTACGGCTAAACGTTAAATGATGGAATAAAAAATGGTTCGACATGGATCGATTGATAAACGAAATGATTGATTGATAAGGAACGATAACAGAAGCAAAATTTCATCGTTCAGTCCTAAATTGCAATGTTTCTACAGCTAAAAATGGTTCGACATGGATCGATTGATAATTTAATAAATTACGTAAGAGATTATAATTACTCTCGCAATGTCCTCAGAGTACATTGGAAGAAGCAAAATTTAATCGTTCAATCCTAAATTGCCTTTCTACGGCTAAAAATGGTTCCTCGCATGGAACGATTGATAAATTAATAAATCATGTAAGGAATTACAATTACACTTGCAATGTCCTCAGAGTGTCAACATGCATCGTTTTACTTCTCGTCTACTTGGACAAATTGCGTCGTTGCATATGCGGGTAATCGTTAAATGGTGAAATAAAAAATGGTTCCGCACATGGAAAGGTGAGCCAGCAAGTTAATGTATAATTGTAAAACTAGAAGGTCACTGTGGAAGGCAAGAGGAGGTGCCAGATTTGTTGGCTTACACTTGTCGTGTCGCAAACGATTAAATATGTAGGGGTGGTTTGCTCGATGGTATGAGGACGTCGTTTACTATGCACAAGACAATTTCTATGGGCGACGAGGTAGAAATTTTCCTTGTACCTTTCTCTCTTTCTCGGTTATACGTGGAATATTTCTTGGCACTGCGTGTGAGAACAAGCGCAACGGTTATTACACGCGTCACGCAGAACTTGAGTCACGCACCTCTTCACCCCATATATAGCTTTTGCTTCACATTTTCCTTGTCCTGGATTGTTCTTCAAGAAACTACAAAACCCTTATCATCGCCCTGTATCTTATCAAGTCAGCAACGTATTTTATTTTGCTTCATTTAAACAGAGTTATGTGGATTCTTACCAATGACTGGTAAGTCCCCCAAATTTGTGATGCTGATATTACTATAAAATGGGTATCCCATCCCTTATTTTAAAGTAGCCATTTTATTTTTCTATCTGCCTGCAGCTTTGTTATTACTGCGTTTTCCAGAATCCCTGGCCCAATTTTTAGGAGGTCATTTCAGGGTTTTTTTTCAAAATTAATGACAATCATATTACTATAAAATGGGTACCCCACCCCTTATTTTAAAGTAGCCATTTTATTTTTCTATTTGCCTGCAGCTTTGTTATTACTGCGTTTCCCAGAATCCCTGGCCCAATTTTCAGGAGGTCATTTCAGGGTTTTTTTCCAAAATTAATGACGATCATATTACTATAAAATGGGTATCCCATCCCTTATTTTAAAGTAGCCATTTTATTTTTCTATCTGCCTGCAGCTTTGTTATTACTGCGTTTTCCAGAATCCCTGGCCCAATTTTTAGGAGATCATTTCATGGTATTTATCCAAAATTATCGACGCTCATGTTACTATAAAATAGATATCCCATCCCTTATTTTAAAGTAGCCATTTTATTTTCTATTTTCCTGCAGCTTTGTTATTACTGTGTTTCCCAGAATCCCTGGCCCAATTTTTAGGAGGTCATTTCAGAGTTTTTTTCCAAAATTAATGACAATCATATTACTATAAAATGGGTATCCCATCCCTTATTTTAAAGTAGCCATTTTATTTTCTATTTTCCTGCAGCTTTGTTATTACTGCGTTTCCCAGAATCCCTGGCCCAATTTTTAGGAGATTATTTCAAAACGCACTTTACATTTATTATTTATTTAATATTAATTACATAATGAAACGAACAGATTTTTATACGTAAAGTTCTGATTCAGTAAAAATTCAACTATAAAACGTTGAATTTTCACCCTAAACACTCTCACTCTCTACTTTGAGTGTAACAAAAACTGTGGATAACTATGACGAGCTTCACCATAAAAAACGTTGAATCGTTGCCACGTGATCATATCTATATTCGTCTCTCTGCAGGGGTAGTATAAAGGACCAAGAGCTTTCTATATATATTTCCAGATATATAGAAGAGACCACCCGTGGATATATAAGAATAAAGAGGATTTCTCTTGTAGAAAAGAATGGAAAAAAAAAAAAAAAGAAAAGTCTTCGGGTGATCCTGATGGAAGGAGATCCGGGTGATCATTGAAGTTGCAGCAGTGGCTGCTGGTACCTCTCCAAGTATTCTTCCCTTACCAAGTCTACAGAGTCTACCTTAGTATACCTACACAGTTTGTGTGATAAAATTGGAGTGAATGTAGAGTGGGTGTAGGAGGGTGGATCGAAGTTGTTATAGAACGAAAGGACTAGAAGTAGGGCGATGATAGGGTCCAATGTCTTGGGTAGGCGGAACGTCAGAGAGTCATCGTTATCAGGGAGTGCTGTGGTTGGTCGAGCAGCCTAGACGACCCATCCAATGGGATGCTGGTCTCGAGTTTTCTCGATTCGCCCCAAAGCCTAGGTGCATTCCAAGCAATAGGGGTAGGTCCTTTCTCACACTCTTATGTGTGCCACAAGCCACGCCACACATTCGCCAATCTCTCTCTTTCTCTTTCTCTTTCTCTCCTTTTCCAACTGATACTATACATCAACCACCCCCGTCAAAAGGTATATATATATAGGGGGTGAACTGCCCACTAGCCTGGCTGGCCACTTTGCTGCTGGCCAGCCGTTCGAACGATCGTCGAACCATTCCCCGATAAGCGACGACGTAACTTTCACGATGGCAGTCGAGGGTACCACCAACCCTCCCTCATTCATATCTCACCCTCTCTCTCTCTCTTTTCTACTCGATATATATGGCGGCCTACATACACACAGCTTGACCATCGTTTTTTTTTCTGTCGTCTAACCAATAAGGATAATAGAAAATAGTCAGCGATTGTGCGGAGCATTGAGAAAATGTGATTCTGTTTTTCTTAGGCTATTCATTGCGAGTCCATCCAATGTAGGATGTAATGGAGCTTTTAGCTTAATCCAGCAGTTTTTTTCGTACGAATGTAATATATAAAAAGTGGTGGATTCGAGCAAGCTCGATAGCAGAAATATTGCTGATAAGATGATGAAAAAAAAGGGATCAAAGTAAGAAAGAAAAGTCGTCAGTTTCTACTTTCAAAATGGTACATTTAATTATTCAAAAAACGAAGAACTGAGAAAACATTTGCAATGAAAAAAAAATTGGAGATTGGAAAGACTCTTTTGTGGCAAAACTGGGGGTAGAATTCGCGTGGGCTGATGGATGTCAAAAGGACCCATATAAATGGAGCATTATCGCCGACACGTCATTCCTTTAGATCTCACAAAAGTGAAGGAGGAAAAATTGTCAAAGAAAACTACCCTGCATGTATATATATAAATATATTTATATTTATATACATAGGTATATATACAAACTCGTATATTTCGACCTGCAAAGTATTGGCCACAGCGTGTATATCTCATCAAAGATATTCTGTCGAGCGCCTAATGTATATATATATATATATATATATATATATATATATATATATATATATATATATATATATATATATGCTTTCCGAAAAAGGTATCCAACCGTAAAAATCATATGTATCACATTATAATTTCCTGACGTTTCCTAAGGTTGTATCAATACAGTCAAAGTGTGACATTCGAAAGAAAAGTTTCAGGTCAAATTTATATAAAATAGAAAACGAAGATATCTATAAGAGTTTTAAATTTTGTAGCCTTTTTTTACTGCTACGATTTTCAACATATGATCGTCATTTGCCGATTTAACATAAAAAATTTGGTAACAAAAAAAATGATAGGGCCGACTGACTATAGCGCAAAAATAATTGCAAAGATAATTTTTGCATGGTAAAACTTTATTCGAACATTGCATTTCGTTCATATTTATGGGGGCCCCGAAACATTTTTTTCTCAATTCTCCCCGTCTTCGATGTATATGGAAAATATTGGCATAACGAGGAAAAAAATTATTAAAAAATTAATAAAAATATGAAAACTCAATGTGTCAAAATATTTGATAAAATTATTATAATTGAATCGTTTAAAGTAAAATTTTATGTAAGAGAATTTTTATAAAATGGAAAACGAAGATAAGAGTTTATTTTTAAATTTTGTAGCCTTTTTTTACTACTACGATTTTCAACATATGATCATCATTTGCAGATTTAACATAAAAAATTTGAAAAAAAAAAATTGTATAGCCCGCTGACCATTCCGATATAGAAATATGCTCGAATAAAATAATTTTTGCATGGTAAAATTTTATTCCAACATTGCATTTCGTCCATATTTATGGGGGCCCCGAAACATTTTTTTCTCAATTCTCCCCGTCCTCGATGTATATGAAAAATATTGGCATAACGAGGAAAAAAATTATTAAAAAATTAATAAAAATATGAAAACTCAATGTGCCAAAATATTTGATAAAATTATTATAATTGAATCGTTTAAAGTAAAATTTTATGTAAGAGAATTTTTATAAAATGGAAAACGAAGATAAGAGTTTTATTTTTAAATTTTGTAGCCTTTTTTTACTACTACGATTTTCAACATATGATCATCATTTGCAGATTTAACAGAAAAAAATTGAAAAAAAAAAATTGTATAGCCCGCTGACCATTTTGATATAGAAATATGCTCGAATAAAATAATTTTTGCATGGTAAAACCTTATTCCAACATTGCATTTCGTCCATATTTATGGGGGCCCCGAAACATTTTTTTCTCAATTCTCCCCGTCCTCGATGTATATGAAAAATATTGGCATAACGAGGAAAAAAATTATTAAAAAATTAATGAAAATATGAAAACTCAATGTGTCAAAATATTTGATAAAATTATTATAATTGAATCGTTTAAAGTAAAATTTTATGTAAGAGAATTTTTATAAAATGGAAAACGAAGATAAGAGTTTTATTTTTAAATTTTGTAGCCTTTTTTTACTACTACGATTTTCAACATATGATCATCATTTGCAGATTTAACAGAAAAAAATTGAAAAAAAAAAATTGTATAGCCCGCTGACCATTTTGATATAGAAATATGCTCGAATAAAATAATTTTTGCATGGTAAAATTTTATTCCAACATTGCATTTCGTCCATATTTATGGGGGCCCCGAAACATTTTTTTCTCAATTCTCCCCGTCTTCGATGTATATGGAAAATATTGGCATAACGAGGAAAAAAATTATTAAAAAATTAATGAAAATATGAAAACTCAATGTGTCAAAATATTTGATAAAATTATTATAATTGAATCGTTTAAAGTAAAATTTTATGTAAGAGAATTTTTATAAAATGGAAAACGAAGATAAGAGTTTTATTTTTAAATTTTGTAGCCTTTTTTTACTACTACGATTTTCAACATATGATCATCATTTGCAGATTTAACATAAAAAATTTGAAAAAAAAAAATTGTATAGCCCGCTGACCATTCCGATATAGAAATATGCTCGAATAAAATAATTTTTGCATGGTAAAATTTTATTCCAACATTGCATTTCGTCCATATTTATGGGGGCCCCGAAACATTTTTTTCTCAATTCTCCCCGTCCTCGATGTATATGAAAAATATTGGCATAACGAGGAAAAAAATTATTAAAAAATTAATGAAAATATGAAAACTCAATGTGTCAAAATATTTGATAAAATTATCATAAAAGAATCGTTTAAAGTAAAATTATATGTTCTCCACAAGTTTTTGTGTTATGGGTAGGTAAAGGGCGATCCTCCCAATGGCGAGAAAGTGGTGTGGAAACGCAACTGACGAAGAGAACGAGCAGTGAAAACGGCTCTATAAATGCGCTGTTACTTTGAGCCATAAAAGCTTCAGCAGCTTTGCCAGTTTCTCAGTTGCTATCTCTCGCACCCTGGAGAGTTAACAAACGTTTCGCACACTTGCACAGTGAGAGGAAAACTGTGAGTTTCCTATAAACTCCTCAGAGATGAACTCTATTTCGCTACTTCCTATACCCTATATATGTATATATTTTTTTGTACATCTGTATATATATATATAGGACATTATACGCGCTTTTACGTATATACGCGCAGGTTTATATAAAGGCTTCGTGAAGCGATCAAGCGAAGCATCGCTTTATCGTAAAAGCCCCCTTTGAGGGATCCGTTTATTGGTTGCTAAACATCGATATATTGCTTTCGTAGGGGAAACTACCCCTCATCCTCCCCGCCATACTAGCATCCCTCTGCGACGTGCCCAAAGAGCCTCCCTGTACGATAAAGTACATGGAACGTGTTTGACTATAGCTATATATATACCCATATATATATATATATATATATATATATATATGTATATATATATATGCTCACTCTGCTTTTTCACGTCGCATTCAGAGAGTTTCACGAAGCTTTTAAAAGCTTCGGGACAAACGCCTAAGCGTTTAACATGTATATATATATATATATAGAGCTAGAAGCTTGAAAATGGATAAATTTTTGTACGAGGGATCAAAGTATCGTCGATAACATTACGAGCTCGCAATATGCATTTTATTTTCTTACTTTACATGCTCAACAGCGATATGATAAGAAATACAGAGCAATGCGAGTCGCCCTCTTTACCTAAAAATATATCGTAGTAATAATTTTCTATAGGGATGGGCATGGCTCATAATAAAATTCATTTCTTCATCGATCTTCTTCACCTGTTTAATAATAAGAAGCTTATTTTTTTAATGCAAGAAACACTTTGTAAAATGTTAACGGGTGAAATTACATTGTCCTTAAGTAACCCTCGGCCTCTCCCATCTTCCATGTACATACGATTACGATAAGAATTATATATATAAATATATATATATATATATATATTCCCTAGCGTTAAATCGTTACTTCACGGTAATCAGCCTTTAGTAATGGCGATTCCTGGGGAAAAATTCAACGTTTGACTTCGTTCCTGGTTGTATACCGACCAACAGCTTTAAGGACCTTCAAGACGATTTCAACGATTTTGCACTTTGTATTTACGAGTTTATATAGCCTCGTTTAATGGACTTGGTGGGAAATCTTACGAGGTGCCTTAAATGCCCTCGCGTTTCCACATATCCTGCTAACTCTCGCAGCTTCACTGTACCATCAGCAGGTACGATATGCCTTGCTCTGACGTTTGTGAATCATCACTTTTCGTGAGCCATTTCGCTTGGCAAAAGGGAAAATATATATATATATATATATTCCGTTTTGCGAAACGAAATGGTTCACGAAAAGTGATGAGTACATATATATATCTATATATATATAAATATATATATATATATATATATATATATATATATATAGGGCAAGGATTCAGCCTCTCTGCGAGGCAGCTTGGCACTGGATCCTTTTGTGTTTTACTTCTATAACCACGGCTCTATACACTATTATTGCCACACCAAACAGGAGAGAGAGAGAGAGAGAGAGAGAGAGAAACTGCCAAGGAGGATCGTGTCCTGCTTTTACGAGGTCGTCACGTCGTATCGCACGCACCTTGGAACACATTCGCGGTTTTGGTATTGCTGGCACTTAATTTAAAGGAGCTCAGTCGCGAAGCTACGACTCTCAGGAGAATCGAATTTCACCCAAACGATGTATGTATATATATATATATATATATATATATATATATATATATATATATATGCGTGTATGTGTGTATCACATAGCATTGAGAATTCTAACAACAGAAATCACTGACACAAAAATTCGTACATCTTAATTTAAAAAAAAACAAAAAAAAAGCTCCAAACGTTGCAGTAATAAATAGCAGATAAATTTGATGATCACGAAATAAGAGTGATTAATTCATACTTTATTTTTATTATTCAGGGTATGAATTTAAAATTATTAGAGTGATTTTTTTTGTCTTATCAAATCGGATCTATCGGCAAAAAAAATGTTTCCTTCATTCAGTAAATTAAGTGAAAAATAATAAATAAATGAATGTATAATGAAAATAAATTAATTGTACCGATGAGGCCCAATTAACATTCCAACCCATCTAGCTATATGCTAAAATTATTGGCAATTTTTTATTTCTAACAGCAGGCAAATAAATGTTTAAATAATTTGGCCTGAAAAAATAATTAAAGATTAGAGAAAGAGTTCTATCGATCTCCCTTCATAGAGTGTATTATATATATATATATATATATATATATATATATATATATATATATATATACATGGGACCCTACAGCTATATATATATATGTATATATATATAACAGTAAACGAGAGTTATATAACCACGAGATATTCTCTCGTACTACGTGGCGTTTGAATGAATCGATCAATGATCCCTGGGGATTGAGTATAAAGACGAGGAGATCAAGAGAGCCATATCGTGTGGCAAACAAGCCTTTCAAGAAAGCCCTGAAGGCTTAAACATTCTTTGCTCGATTCGATACGTTCGCCACAGCTTGCTCGATTCTACGAAGAAAAAAAAAAAAAAAACGTCGACCATCCCCTTGATCGTATTACCCCGATAGCTCACCCTTAGTGCATAACTTCCTATAGAATATTCGAGAGAAAATTCTCCCTTGATATATATTTCCTGACTCTGAAAATCCTCAAGCTCGATCACCTCGATCTTCCCTCATCATATGTGGGCACATATATATATATGATGAGGGAAAATCGAAGTGATCGGGTTGGCATGGAATGCCCCATATATATATGGCATATGCTATTTATCGCGTATTTCCATATAGAGATATATATATGTTTATAGAGTTTATTTCATAGTTCCATAGTGTATTTACATATATGTATACATATATATATATATATGGCGTATTCCATGCCAAATATTTTTTAGAGGTCAGAGGAATGGGTGTTGGTTGAATTGGCATGGAATAAACTCCATAGTTTATTCTATTATTTATAGAGTGTATTGCATAGTGTATTTCCATATAGACATATATATATATATATATATATATATATATATATGGCGTATTCCATGCCAAATATTTTTTAGAGGTTTTATAATGTTACTGAAATGATTTTTTGAACTATGAAACCCATTTTTTGATTGCAAAAAAATAACTTAAAAATGTAAAAATAATTGAGAGAAAAAATGCAATTGCATGGCGGAATAAACTGAATTGTGTATATATAGTTATATATTTTGTGGAGCACTTTACTACCATATATATATATATATATATATATATATATATATATATATATATATATATATATATATATATATAAAGGCAGAATCACCGCGATCCTCATCTTGCCGCACCAAGAACAGCTCGCGTAATTTACATGAAATTGCTTATTAAATTACACCAAGTTTTTTCACGATGATTTAACGTTAGCCCGGCAGAGGGGCCATTTGTCTTTCGTCTTTTAATTTCTCTTCTAGCCCTTCTTCGAATCATTAACAATGCACCCGTCCTATACACGTCCTCCCACTACTATATATATATATTTGAGAGGCAAGTTTAAAAGAAATTCCTCAAAATTTCGTGTACTAAATATATAAATTCATAAATTAATAAATAATGCAGATAATTTACTCACAGTTTTTTTTTGTAAAATAATTATAAATAATTGAACAAACGATTCTCTTGATGGAATAATAATGAATTATTTTTAAATAATAATTATCGCAATTTGTAATTATTTTGTGATAAATTATTAATAAATAGTTCAGTGAAATTTATATATATTCTTTTAAATATATATATTTATTTATAAATATAATATCGTTGTAATAAAAAAAAATCTCGTTGAATTTGACGGTTAATAAAACGAGATTTTTCTCAACTCTCTTGTTTCTGATTGAGGGAAGACCAAATCTCATCATGTCAGGGAGGTCTGTGGCTTCGTGTTGTCACGATGTGGGTTTGTGTTTTGTGGCATGTGCTGGCATGACGTTGCCAGCACAATCTGCCCATGACGTCCCATCCACACCCTTCGTCAACTAATACCCATCAGGCACTCTCGGCTTGTATTCACCAAAATTACCACAAACAAAATCCTCCCATCGCCAAAACAATTTCATATTAAATCCTGCATATATTCGATTGATTTTTTTTTTTTTTTTTTTTTTTTTTTTCATTCCAAAAAATAATTTATTCTATTGCGTCAATTTTTTTTTCAATATTCCACGACAATTAAATAATAAAAAAAAAATCATTTCATTCGAGCTAAATAAATTCTATTGAATATATTTTTTTTTATGATGAATAATTTTTAATTTTATTATCAAATAAATTCTTCCTGATGACATATTTTGCGGACCGAAATTACTTAATAAATTCATGCAAGTTTTTTTTTTTCTACTCAACACAAGATCCTGGGAGGGGAAAAAGGTGTATCGAGAAACGAAAAGATCCAAAGGATCTTATACTAGCTTGGGAAAGACTTTTTTTTGCATTGAAATTCGCGGGAGGGCGCGAAAAGGGTAGAAAAGTAGAGAGTATCCATTCGGCTAAGCCGATATGCATTCATTATAATAAGCAATGGGAAAATGTATCAGTAAGTGAAGGGGCGAAAGAGGGGTGGGGGGGTGAGCGAGAGAGAGAGAGAGAGAGAGAGAGAGAGAGAGAGAGAGAGAGAGAGAGAGAGAGAGAGAGAGAGAGAGAGAGAGAGAGAGAAGAGAGAGAGAGAGAATGAGAGAGAGAGAGAGAGAGAGAGAGAGAGAGAGAGAGAGTAGGGAGAGGGGGGGGGGGGGAGATCGAAAAGTTTAAACGCGCTTATCAAGTTGGTCTGAATTTTCTATTATTTAAGGACGGCTACTCTACATCTTGCTTGTATATCTTTTTTCCATCACTCCTCGCGTCTTCCATCGAGGCGCCTTTCATCCTCATACTTTCTCGCCCCGGTGCGGAACTCGGGAACTCGCAAACGAAAACTTTTACTCGCAAAACTTATGATAGTGAAAAAGGAGAAAAAAAAAAAAAAACACGAATATATAATGCGGAAAAGATGCGTGGCATTTGAAGTTTCATAAATCTCATTAGCATATTTATTTGTTGCGAGAAAAATTGTGGGAAAAAAAAAACGCATTGAGCTTCGACGTCGATGCAACTATACGTCGTCGAGCACACATTTTCGTAACTGTCAAATCTCAATGAATTTTTTTCCTTTTTTTTTCCCTCTTTATACGCTTTTATTTCAGCATTTTTTAAGGTAGTCTCGATTCCAAAATCTACAATTCCAAGTTCCAAAATCTACAATTCCAAAGTCCAAAATCTACAATTCCAAAGTCTAAAATCTACAATTCCAAAGTCCAAAATCTACAATTGCAAAGTCCAAAGTCTACAATTGCAAAGTCCAAAGTCTATAATTCCAAAATCCAAAATCTACAATTCCAAAGTCCAAAATCTACAATTCCAAAGTCCAAAATCTACAATTCCAAAGTCCAAAATCTACAATTGCAAAGTCCAAAGTCTACAATTGCAAAGTCCAAAGTCTATAATTCCAAAATCCAAAATCTATAATTCCAAAGTCCAAAATCTACAATTCCAAAGTCCAAAATCTAAAATTCTAAAGTCCAATATTTACAATTCCAAAGTCCAAAGTCTACAATTGCAAAGTCCAAAGTCTATAATTCCAAAATCCAAAATCTATAATTCCAAAGTCCAAAATCTACAATTCCAAAGTCCAAAATCTACAATTCTAAAGTCCAAAATCTACAATTCCAAAGTCCAAAATCTAAAATTCTAAAGTCCAAAATCTACAATTCCAAAGTCCAAAATCTACAATTCCAAAGTCCAAAATCTACAATTCCAAAGTCCAAAATCTACAATTCCAAAGTCCAAAATCTACAACTCCAAAGTTCAAAATCTACAATTCGAAATTCCAAAATCTACAATTCGAAATCCCAAAAACTACAATTCCAAAGTCCAAAATCTACAATTCCAAAGTTCAAAATCTACAATTCGAAATTCCAAAATCTACAATTCGAAATCCCAAAATCTACAATTCCAAAGTCCAAAATCTATAATTCCAAAGTCCAAAATCTACAATTCGAAATTCCAAAATCTACAATTCGAAATCCGAAAATCTACAATTCCAAAATCCAAAGTCCAATAATTCCAAAATCTACAATTACAAAATGTTCCGCATAGTCTATAATTAATTTCGTTCCATAATGAAAAAAAAAAAAAAAAAAAAAACAAATCTCAATTAAATCTTCAAGAGCCCTTATTTAGCTCACCTTAATTAACCTATACATTTTTTTTTTTTGCTTATTCAGTGCACGTGATAAAAATGGCAAATTTTTAACGTTATTTGTAAATTTTTTAGCCCAGGAGCAATTTTGATATAATACATAAACGAAGAATGAATTCACACGAGTCCTCACTCTCGGTTTGCTTTTCCCTCTCTGCGTTGCCAACGAATTCATTGGCGTTGCGCACTCGATTCAAACTCAAGCCTGGGGCATGGAAATTCACTATTTTTTCAATTACGCATCGATGAACGCAACAGGCGGCTTTTCTCATACGCGATAAAAGGAAAAATATATGCGTATATAGAAGAGAATACGAATGACGAGAAATTCTCAACCTCGTAGGTACATGCGAGCGAGAAACACGCCATGTCGCGATAAAGTTAACGTATACTCGTATACCTATATATATATATATATAGCAAAAACCATCAGCAAAAGCACAAAAGTAAAAATTGACGAGCTGCCATTTCCGTTTAAATAATTCATTTTATTTAAATCAATTTTTTCTAATTTTTAATTCTATCAAATATTAAAAAAAAAATAACAAAATTTCATAAAATGTCAATATATCTATATATATATAAAGGGCAATCGTAGGGCAACCACATTGCCATTATAGTAAAAATATAAAAAGTAAAACAATGCAACGTGCACCTGAATTTGTAAAAGGGTTACTTTGCAGATACTCTGCGATGTATAAAGCAGAGAGGAAAATTTATATATATATATATATATATATATATATATATATATATATATATATATAAGTAGAGGGCAATGGTAGGGCAACCACATTGCTATTATAGTTAGGCGTAGCGTAAATGCCATCTTTACCCTCGGGCCTCGACCAACATGAGCCCTCTACACGCTCTTACGGATCGTGAAAGCAAAAGCGAATTCGTCTCCCCCATCCCCCTCGTGGCTCGCGATCGAGCCAACAAGAACAACAAACGGTAGGCTGCTTCAAAAACAATTCCAGATCCTCCCCCCACCTATCCATACTACTTACAAGCTCATCCCCCTTTCTCTTTTGCTTGCTTACAAACTGAAAATTTCTCCGAAGCAACAAAACTATCGATCGATTCTTTAAAAATCATTCAATCATCAATTTTCTTATTATTTAACCCTTTTCTCATTATTGAGAGCTTTTCGTCATTAACTTTGAGAAAAATCAACATTGGGCAGCAAATTTATAGTCCTTTGATGAGATTATATAAAGCGCATTTAGTCAGTTAGTTAGTTGGTTAGTATAAACGGTGGGCTGGTTCAAAAACAATTCACCCCCCCCCCCCCATGGTACTAACAAGCTGACCCCCCTTTCTCTTTTGCTTGCTTCCAGCCTGAAAATTTATTCGAGGTAGCAAAACTATCGTTAAATTGTTTAAAAATCATTCAATCATCAATTTTCTTATTATTTAACCCTTTTCCCATTATTGAAGGCTTTTCGTCATTAACTTTGAGAAAAATTGGACACCCAATTTGTAGTCCTTTGGTGGGACTACATAAAGTGCATTTAGTTTTGAGATAAAATAAAACAATACGTAAATTATTGTTGAATAATTTGCGAAAATTCTACTTTCGATCTCATTTTGTAAACTTCGACCGTATCCGGTAATTCCTTTCTTTCGATCAAAGAGCATAATTGCTCTCCGATAACATAGAATATCCGCGATAAAACGAATATTATTTTATAATAATTTAATATAAAATAAAATCATTCGTATATGATACTTTACCTATTAAGAATTGGAAAAAAATCGGAAAAGATGAATAAAACTATTTTATTACTCAATTTGGACCAAAATAAAAAGGTCTTCACGATTTTGAACACAAAATTTTCACTTACCTTTTACAAGCAAGCGGAAATGTCGTGTTTTACATCCTCCTCGAAGACCTCAGTTGTCGACAAGTATTTGCTGAAAAAAACACAAAAGTATACTCAATATGATTCGATAATTTGTTATACATAAGACGATGTGCATTATACGCACTTTTACGGCACTCGAAAATTATAATTAACAACGTAAACTGACTAACAAACAAAGTGAATATTACACCGTAACTGACTGGAGAGAGATGAGCGAGTTTCTCTTAAACCGTACAGTGGCGCCGCCACCATATTTGAATTTTGGCCGTACTACCAACGAGTTCAGACTGAATTCGTTGGTAATGCGTATGCCACTTTACCGACTATCAGTTGGAAAAGATTCGGAGAAGATGAATAAAACTATTTCATTACTCGATTTGGAGCAAAAAAAAAGATCTTCACGATTTTCAACACAAAATTTTAACTTACGGTCTACAAGCAAGCGGAAATGTGTTTCACAAGCTCCCTCGAAGAACACAGTTGTTGAAAAGTTTTTGTTCAAAAAACACAGAAATATACTCGATATGATTCAATAATTTGTTACACATTAGACGATGGACATTATACGCACTTTTACGGCACTCGAAAATTATAATTAACAACGTAAACTGACTAACAAACAAAGTGAATATTACACCGTAACTGACTGGAGAGAGATGAGCGAGTTTCTCTTAAGCCGTACAGTGGCGCCGCCACCATATTTGAATTTTGGCCGTACTACCAACGAGTTCAGACTGAATTCGTTGGTAATGCGTATGCCACTTTACCGACTATCAGTTGGAAAAGATTCGGAGAAGATGAATAAAACTATTTCATTACTCGATTTGGAGCAAAAAAAAAAGATCTTCACGATTTTCAACACAAAATATTAACTTACCGCCTACAAGCAAGCGGAAATGTGTTTTACAAGCTCCCTCGAAGAAAACAGTTGTCGAAAAGTTTTTGTTCAAAAAACACAGAAATATACTTGATACGATTCGATAATTTGTTACACATTAGACGATGTGCATTATACGAACTTTTACGGCACTCGAAAATTATAATTAACAACGTAAACTGACTAACAAACAAAGTGAATATTACAGCGTAACTGACTGGAGAGAGATGAGCAAGTTTCTCTTGAACCGTACAGTGGCGCCGCCACCATATTTGAATTTTGGCCGTACTACCAACGAATTCAGACTAAATTCGTTGGTAATACGTATGCCACCCTTACCGACTATCAGTTGGAAAAGATTCGGAGAAGATGAATAAAACTATTTCATTACTCGATTTGGAGCAAAAAGAAAGATCTTCACGATTTTCAACACAAAATTTTAACTTACGGTCTACAAGCAAGCGGAAATGTATTTTACAAGCTCCCTCGAAGAACACGGTTGTCGAAAAGTATTTGTTCAAAAAACACAGAAATATACTCGATACGATTCGATAATTTGTTACACATTAGACGATGAACATTATACGAACTTTAACGGTATTCGAAAATTATAATTAACAACGTAAACTGACTAACAAACAAAGTGAATATTACACCGTAACTGACTAGAGAGAGATGAGCAAGTTTCTCTTAAACCGTACAATGGCGCCGCCACCATATTTGAATTTTGGCCGTACTACCAACGAATTCAGACTAAATTCGTTGGTAATACGTATGCCACTTTACCGTCTATCAGTTGGAAAAGATTCGGAGAAGATGAATAAAACTATTTTATTACTCGATTTGGAGCAAAAAAAACGATCTTCACAATTTTCAACACAAAATTTTAACTTACGGTCTACAAGCAAGCGGAAATGTGTTTTAGAAGCTCCCTCGAAGAACACAGTTGTTGAAAAGTTTTTGTTCAAAAAACACAGAAATATACTCGATACGATTCGATAATTTGTTACACATTAGACGATGAACATTATACGAACTTTAACGGTATTCGAAAATTATAATTAACAACGTAAACTGACTAACAAACAAAGTGAATATTACACCGTAACTGACTAGAGAGAGATGAGCAAGTTTCTCTTAAACCGTACAATGGCGCCGCCACCATATTTGAATTTTGGCCGTACTACACGATGGATCGCAGCTGCGCATTGCGCGTTCGATCCACGAAACTTTCCCGCTGTTTTTCAGCTGTCTGTAGTCTACAATTTTTTTAAATATTATCACAATGATCATAAGGATAATTGTAATAAAGTGATTTTATAAGGCACATATTAGACGCGAATTTGAGAAAATTTGGGACGAGGTGGCGTATTAATGAGTATACAACGAACGGTGAGTTTCCAATGTATAACCTAAAAATGTTGTTTACCATACCATCGAAAAGTGTATTTAAACACTGAAGAAACTCCGAAAAAGATTTTTTTCGAACAACTTTCGTTAACTACAGCATGAAGAATTAAATCTTTAATATAAAATGGCTGATGAACAAACTGAAAAAGGTGAATGGAAACGCCCCGATGAGGTTATGCAATTGCATCGTTTAAAAGTGAGAAAACGGGCGCTTCAAGCGCGAATGAATAGAACAGCCCCGACAATATCAAATTCTTCGACAAATTGCAATGAATTTGATGAAAAATTCCGTCTCACGTCCCCGGGACCTCCTCAAAAGCGTAAAAATCCTTTTGCCACAAACGAGAGTACAAAAAAATCAAAAGAAATTTCGAGTGAATTAGAGGCAAGCAACGACTCGGTACTTTTTGAATTGATGCACAATCGAGGGACTCAAAAGACTGAAAAAGCCGAAATTTCTGTGGCAAAGTCCATGGACAAATCTCTCTCATTTGAGAGTGTCCTTACTAAACTTGATAACAGCCTAAACAAAATTTCTGGACCGAGTATCGAGCTAGAAACACCAAAAGGATATGATTTTATTCCTATTGACTGGACGCTCAAGACAAAAATGCGGATAATGTCACCAAAACCGTTTGCCTGGAATGGCAAATTAAAAACAAGCGAAGAGGCTTCTGGTACAACAGGATTTGTCAGATGCTTGGATATTGGAGAGCAACAAACTACTTTGGACACGAGTCCAAATGCCAGGTAAAAAAAAACATTTTTTATTCTGCATATTTTGATCGAGATTACACTTTGAGAAGAGCTGCTGAGCCTGGAAAGGTATTTTGTAAGAAATTTTTCAAAAATTTCTTACAAAACATTTTAACATAATTTCTTGAATCATTTTTACTTATAAAAATTGTTTAAGTCTCACATTTCCCAAAGAGAAGAAATATAATTGAGTTAAAAATATCATTAATTAATATTTGATAATGATAATATAGTCAAAATATCCTTTTACCTGTAAAACCTGAAAAAGTCTATTCTTTAACCATTCGAAAATTATTATGCTTCAGATTTCATCGTTGTTGTCTAGTTTGGCAACATCCCTCGTTGCCCTGGCTCGATTTGTTTCCTCGCTCAGCCGGCAAAGTTAGCGCGAGTATCGCCAGTAATTCGGCAATAGCTAACAATCAATGCATCAAAGATGCTTTATTTGGCGAATGGAGCGAAAGTTTTAGATCGCTCTTTCATCTTCTCAGAGCTAGACAGTGTCCTTACTTTTATGTCTGTACAAATAAATTTACTGCGCTCTATAGAGCTGCTGGAGTTTCTGGAATTTCGGAGGTCCATGCACTTTTGACACCCACGACGAGAGGATTCAGGCAGGCACTGAAACAAGAAGGTACAATTTTTATCACTATTGTGTGCGATAATGTAAAATTTATTTTTTTATTTTTTTTTCAACCATTTCCGAAGCCTTTTTGAATCGATTAACTGCCAATCACAACAACAACTTTATGTGTTGCATTTTTTTATTCCAGATATAGAATATACAATGCCATTGAGAAAAGATGGTGGCAAAAGACGCTCGGACGCTACAGACTCGGGCTGCGAGACTTTAGATTCTTGTCAATCGGATTCTACCCTTATACCCGATGAAGCAGCAGAAAATGAGGAGGATGATGATAATGAAGAACAATGGCTGCAGAGTCTCGGTATCGAGGATTCCGAAATTCGTAGAATCAATACCTTACAGGTCTATTAAACTTGCATTTTGTTTTTTTTTTGTAAATATAAAATTACCATAAAATTTCGTTTGGCTTTAAATTTGATTTATCTTTAATTTTCGTGCAAATCGTAAATTATCTCAGAAATTATTAATTTGACTCTTGAACGTTTTTTCAGACAAGGCTGGTACTCGAAAAAGAAAGTGAGGTCGACACCCTGAAGCAGTCGCTAATTTTCGTCAAGGGAGTCGAGGCTCAAGCTCTATTTAATTTTTTGATTAATTGCAAATCTGCAGTCGCGACAACCGGTGCACTAGCTGGTGTACCTCCGACACTTTTGGCCCCTGTAGCTTTTCACGGAGCTACACTCAGACCCATCAAGGTTATAAAATAAAAGAAAAAAAAATTGTAAATTTAACTCGTTATTTTGTGGATTTTGAAATGATCGATTAATTAAAGGTTCGCGAAAGTATCGTGAGAGTGGAAAAGGACAGATTCTATTCGCTCGAGCTCAGAGGTCCGCTTTTACCTCACGTTATTCCGTCCCTCTGTAATTTAATGAGATCCAGCCAGTTGGATCGTTTCACAGTGAGTTGTGCTCAACTCGCTTCTACCACCTCGTTTTCCACTGCCGGACATGGTCAAGGTAAAATTACAAACATAAATTTTACATGATAAAAGCTCATAAACCTTTATTGATCCAATTATTTTTATCCCTCTCGCAGAAGAATCCAAACCGGAGGAATCGAAAAAAGTTCCACAAAGCGTATTTGGCCAAGAGAATCTAAGCGATTGCGGCTTCAATGAGCAATTGTTGTCGCACTTTTGTAATCCAGACACGCAACGTATTCAAATCTTAGAAACCCTCAATTTTTCTAATGATAGATACACATGGTCCTGACGATTCGTGAGTTTTTAAATATTAAAAGAGACTGAAATGCCTCTTTTGGCAGCTTTCTGGACTTTGTGAAGGTACTCATTGGGTCAATTGCTGAATTAGAAATTTGCCAACAGCAGCAACGATCGCTTTTCGATGAAATATAAATATCACCCAAAAATGTAAGTCCCAATCTCACCGAGTCCTCTATAGTTTTCGGCATACGATAAACGATTTTTTTACTTTACCAACAGTCGGTTACGATCCCGCCGTACCAACAGTCGATAATTTACCGGTTGACAATAATTTCCTCCAAAAGCCTCATATTTTTAAATTCTCTGATCCAAGAAATCCGAGTTGACAATTTTTTTTTCTGTCAATACGTGAAATATTGACGATTGTCACATTGCCATGAGGAGCTTTAGCTAGTAATATTAGTAGATTATAAATGGAACACGTAGCATTGATCGATCTTCGACTAGCCGAAAAAAAAATTTGACAATGAATTTACGCAAAAGGCTTAGTAATTACTCATCGAGCTATGATAATCATCAATCTAGTCAAACTAAAATGCAGCTAACTGCGATCATCATTCATCATCGTTTTCGTCTTTGCTCATTGGGGTCGTAACTCACAAATTCAATTAACGTTTCAAACATTTTTCATTGTCTCTTAGTGTACAAATTTGCTCACGCGTTAATGCAACAATCTTTTCAATTATTGGTGGTAATTTTTTAATAAAGACTGTAGAAAATACAATTTTATTGAGTTTTTCTTCCTCAATGTTAGAGCGAAAAAAAATCGTTCGTCCATTGAAGACAATAAATTACTCCTGATTCACCCTAAAATAATCCATCATCCTGTTATAAGCTCATCATCAGTTTATCAGTTATTTATATTTTTCTAATTGTACATTATTTATCAGTACAGGCAAGTTCTAGTTACTCGGGGGTCACCCTCGTTTTGGGCCTAGAATTTTTGAGCTCCATATCGTTCCAGCTACATTTTCCTTTGCATACGCCATTTTTAAATATACAGCGGCCTTTGTAATTTCTCATTTCTCATCCAGACTTGCCACATTTCCTGTTTATTTGTTTTTACTTAACAAATCGTTTTCTTTTCCAACGACTATTGCATTATTTTTCAGTCTCTGTGAGCCTGATCGAATTTTTCAAAGAAGTTTTCAAAATGTGCTTTATTATTATAAGGATTCTCCACGGTTGGAAAATAGTTCCTCAATAGGGAATGACCCCTCATGCCCCCAATGGAAAATAAATATATACAAAAAAGTATTTTTGAGTAGCTTTGAGCCTGTCTGAATATTTTGAAGATTTTTTGAAAGGGTGCTTTATTATTATAAAGATTCTCCACGGCTGGAAAATAGTTCCTCGATAGGGAATGACCCCTCACGACCCCAATGGAAAATAAATATATACAAAAAAGTATTTTTGAGTATCTTTGAGCCTGTCTGAATTTTGTGAAGAATTTTTCAAAGGGTGCTTTATTATTATAAAGATTCTTCACGGTTGGAAAATAGTTCCTCAATAGGGAATGACCCCTCATGCCCCCAATGGAAAATAAATATATACAAAAAAGTATTTTTGAGTAGCTTTGAGCCTGTCTGAATATTTTGAAGAATTTTTCAAAGGGTGCTTTATTATTATAAAGATTCTCCACGGCTGAAAAATAGTTCCTCGATAGGGAGTCATTTGAATCTCCACGACTTGGATGTATATATACGGATGGGGAAAAAATAATAATGATTTATTTGACGCGTATAGCCAATTGGAAGTTTACGCACACGCAAAAGCTCTATCTATGAGGAAATGTGCTTGGCTATGATATCGAATGTTCGTAGCATACAAGGGCAGCCAGGAGCGCCCTCACTGGGGGGTTTTGAGTTGGGCTGTCCCTAAAAATAACGAATCGATATGCGTGTCGTACCTTCCTCCATTTCGTTCGGCAGGTCATCATCATTCATTGATTGCATTGACTGTGACGAAAAAAAATAAAAAATTAATTACTCACTCGTACGAGACAATTTTGAGCAAACCATCTTTTATCACATCTTATCCGCGAGGGGGCGACCGAGGAACCATTGACACTGGAAAATTACATGGAATATTATGAGGCAAAAAATAACGAATTAAAAAATCTACGCAAAATTCTCATTTTAGAATATAATGATTCAGTCCAATTTGCGGACGGAAAAAAGTGCCCCCTTTGTCTTAAGATTGAGAATTTTCGTAAAAGGTACAAATGACGGTTGATTTTTGAAAAAATTGATATATACATATATATATATATATTATTTTTTTTTACAGAGACAAGGAAAAAAAAGAGAAAAAAAGTATGTGCGTGGAAGAAGAAGCGTGAAAGTAGATCGATCGGGCCGAGTGTGTCCGGGGGGACCCACGCATAGCGAAAGAGAGCGAAAGAGAGAGAAAGAGAGAGAGACACTTGGACGCGGCGAGTGAAAGCAGCCCTTGGTGTGTTGTTGGCTCGAGTCTCTCGCGGCCAGGAGGGTTCAGGGCTCGATGGATTACGCCGGGGGGTTGAACGTCGCGTTTTTCCCCCGGTCTACATCGCCCGCGCGCCACCCAGGAGGCAATCTCTCTCCCGAGCTTTTGAGGGTGCCGAGGGGGAGCCCACATAGTACCTTCGACCTAACCCTGTCATCGTTATAACGCTGCCGTTTCTACTACGATATGGATGATGAAAAAAAAAGAAAAAAAAATCCAATAAGGCATAAACAAAGAAAATTCTACCTCAGATCATAAAATAAATGGAAAAAAATAAGAAAAAATTCTACTCTGGGAGATGATGAGGTAGGCAAAGAAAAATAATTTTTAAAAACTACCCTGAAAGATAAAAAAAAAATTACCCAATAATTGGGCCCTTTACAATCGTCATTTTCCAATGTAAGATTTTTTCTCTCCCCGAATTTACTTAAAATAGGCCGCCATTTTCATTACTATTATTTCCAATGAAATATTCACATCAAACGTAGCCTAGAGGGAGAAAATCTGACCGATCTGGAAAAGTTTGTCACGCCCTAAAAAATTATTTTCCTATTACACAGGCCAAAAGTCCCAAAATATGAAATCTGTTCGATGAATATGCCCAAACGAATGAGAAAAGGGTCGATGAACCACCGAGTTATAAGCAAACTAGTGAAGAAATGGCGGAAAAAGGGAGTCTTAAAAAAGAAGGACTCAATTTAGTCAAATTGAGAATTTATCTAAAGAGAAATTCATCGCTTTGCAATTTGCTTTGGAGTACATTTTTTTTTTTGTTTTCATATTTCGACTTCCACGTAGAATTCTGAAAGTTGGCAAAGACCATCATGATTGTGAACCACCAAAAGTTTATTTGCATTTAACTAAAAAGGTCATGGAATAAATTTTATCTTGTCTTGAGCTTCAAGAACGTTGTGACGACACGCATAGAAAATATGTTCAGATCGAACCCCCGAAAATTGCACATTTTGCCCATTTGAAGTGGATGAAATTTCCACTGCTGGAATTTCGGGGGTTTTTTTTCATAGCGTGCTTGTTATTAAGCTCGCTGAAAGTGCTCTCTCTCTTTGTCTCCCCCCCCCCCCTCTCTCTCTCTCTCTCTCTCTCTCTCTCTCTCTCTCTCTCTCTCTCTCTCTCTCTCTCTCTCTCTCTCTCTCTCTCTCTCTCTCTCTCTCTCTCTCTCTCTCTCTCTCTCTCTCTCTATCTCTCGCCACGTTCTCGTAATACGCCCCGATGGATATAGGCATCGGTATAGTAATAGGTCAAAGCCACGGGGTTCGGAAAAGACGAGAGAACCGCGGGAGCGACAAACAGAGAGAATGAGAGAGACAAGAGAGAGGAGAAAGAGAGCAAGCGAGAGGGAGGAGAGAGAGAGAGAGAGAGAGAGAGAGAGAAGACCCGGAGAAGCAGAGCAGCGCCGAGCTAGGACATCGAGAGAGGCAAAAGCAAGAGAGCCAGCAAGAACAGCCAGACGAGGGAGCCGCGCGGTGGCCTGGGGGGGGATGACGCCCCCCCGTGGGGCTCGGCTCGTTGGCTGCCTCTCCCTCGGCCCCCGACTAGTCCCTAGTCGTCCCCCTGAACTGATATCAGTCGCGACTCGGCGAGGGAGCCACAACGTGTTTGTGTGAGTTTACTGTCCCCTTTAAATCACTGAAAAAAAAAAAAAAAAAAAACATATATATATATATATTATCGTTAATTTATCATACGTAATCAAAAAAAAAAAAAAAAACCGCCATTTTTTAAAATCATAATCGCGACGACGCAGTGATAAGAAAGAAAAACCGGCCTGTACCCTCGCAAAAAGAAATCTAAACTTTATTTTCACAGGCAACTTTTGTCATTGCTTTATATTCCCCAGATTATTATTATTATTATTATTATTTTCAAACTTCTGCTCAAATTTCTTCAGACATTTTGATAGTGGGAAAATTTGAAAAATTTCGAATAATATTTTTCATATCTTATCAATGTAAAAGAAAAAAAAAAAGAAAAAATTTGAATAATTTTCCACAATATTACTCTGATACGTTTGCTTTGTGGCAAGTGCAACAAGCGGAAGTCCCAAACTTAAAATTTACCAGAATTTGATAATTTCTAATCAGGGGACAATTTATATCTTACACAAAGCGCAATTAAAACTATTTATGTATTGGAACGATTTTTTTTATTTTTTTTTAAGCCAGTGGTTGATATTTACGGATTCTTTTGGGATGAAAATTCCTCGAGGGTGAAAAGCGATTCTGAAGGAAAATAATTATTATTTGAATTATTATTTTACCCAAAGCGCAATTGAAACTATTTATGTATTGGAACGATTTTTTTTATTATTTTTTTAAGCCAGTGGTTGATATTTACGGATTCTTTTGGGATGAAAATTCCTCGAGGGTGAAAAGCGATTCTGAAGAAAAATAATTATTATTTGAATTATTATTTTGCATAGAGTTGGATAGTTTTGTGTACGAGTTGAAAATGATTATCGTGTGAATATGTGCGAGGCCTAATGTGAATATCGCGGTGAGATTCTCGTGCCAAGCTCACGGTATTAATAGACAGCTGTGTGATGTCTATATATTCATACTCTTCGCTTTCTCTCTCTTTCTATCTTTCTCTCTCTTTATATCTTTCTCTCTCTCTTTCTATTTTTCGCGCGCTCTCTCTCTCTCTCTCTCTCTCTCTCTCTGTCTATATTCTGGACTCTGGTGCGCGGTTCATCCCAAGACTTCTCGACGAAAAGGGGCACCGTGAAGATTTTCGTTTCGTTTCAACGATTACAGAACAATTTTATCAAAGCCACGATAACAGTACGAGTGCTGAGAAAAAAAAAAAAACGTAAATAAATGAAAATTGTGAATTTTCAAATTTCATTATAGAAATTGCCCTCGTTGTTGTGGAAATTGCGAGAAATCTTTCTTTTTTTTTTAATCTGCCTTCCTTTGCTTCGATTTATTGTATTAAAGAGAAATCTTTAATGTTTACAAATTAATTTTCTTGATTTATCGTCGTGTTTACCAATAATATGGCAAAGATTGTGCAATATTTTCATAAATTTAATATAAAAAAATGTCGCCTAATTTGGCCATTATAAATTATCATTTTTTTTTTTTTTTTTTTTTCGTAATTTTTCGGAAAAATCTCTCATTCGAGTTAGTTTGACGAAAATGAACAGGACGAAGGAACAAAGTTGCGTCTCCCTTGTGGTGAGAATGGTAACAAGGAAATTATGGATCGCGAGGGTAACGATTCGTTTTGCGCATGAGCACCTTCCATGTCCTCACTTTGCCACCCCCCACACCACACCCTCCCCTTCCCCCACCCCTTCACCCCTCCATAGAGGGAGAGAACAGCGCCCTCTGTCACTCCTCACCCCGCCAGGGTATCGTCCCTTTCGGGCTTTCATTTCTCACCCACGCACTTGACGCAAAACTGCCACGTACAAGGGTGGAAGAAAGGGAAAGGGGGGTGGGAGGGAGGGAAGGGTTTACAAACAACGTTTGCGCGACAAAATCCGCGCGGCTTCCTCCCTCAATGTCACACAAAACTCCACGCAATATTCACATGTTAACGCTGTATTTTACGGATTTATGTAGGAATTTTAAATGATATTCGTCGCCATTTTTCCACAAACATATATTGTTATGTCAGAATTTTTTTTAAATTTTTTTATTTTAGGATTGTAGAATTTTTTTTATTTTTTATTTTAGGATTAATTAAAAAAATGTTATAAATTAATTTGGGGGAGGTGGGGGGGTTGTGTATTCGATTCATGCTGGTAGGACTTTATTGAAGGACAAAATATTTTGATTAACGAAACTATCGGCTCTCAATTGCGCTAGCAAAGCAATAGAATTTAAATATAATTTTATTAATTTTTAAATCTCATTTTGAATTAATTATTTCGAAAATTCAATGGCTAATTGGGATTTAATTTTTTTTTTTTTTGTAAATTAATTAATAATTTTACATTTGAAGAAGGATCGCCCAAAATGAATTCGATTAATAATACTCGTAAACGTTATGCTTCGATTTCAGTTTGAAAGCAGCTGGTCTGATCTGATAGCGAGAAAGGAAACTTTTTCCACTATGGGGGAAAAAACGTTCAATCTCACGTGGAATAATCATTTGGCAAATTTGTCAGGACTTTTCGAGGGGCTTTACAAGAGTGGATCTCTGACTGACACGACTTTGGCTTGCCAGGGTGGAATGCTAAGAGCTCACAAGCTCGTTTTAGCAGCTTGCAGTCCTTATTTTGAGAGAGTCTTCAAGGAACATCATGGCGAACAACCGATACTAATTTTAAAAGGTAAGCTCGTTTATCACAGTAAATTAAGGGTAAACCCTTAAAAAAAATCCACTAAGCTCATTTTATCACAGTAAATTTACAACCCTTGAAAAATTCCACTAAGCTCATTTCTCACAGTA
This sequence comes from Dyspetes luteomarginatus, assembly GCA_963669185.1. Classification (NCBI taxonomy): domain Eukaryota; kingdom Metazoa; phylum Arthropoda; class Insecta; order Hymenoptera; family Ichneumonidae; genus Dyspetes; species Dyspetes luteomarginatus. The sequence goes on from OY769904.1 coordinate 5,641,095, forward strand.
AATTTACAACCCTTAAAAAATTCCACTAAGCTCATTTCTCACAGTAAATTTACAACCCTTGAAAAATTCCACTAAGCTCATTTCTCACAGTAAATTTACAACCCTCAAAAAATTCCACTAAGCTCATTTTATCACAGTAAATTTACAAACCTTAAAAAATTACACTAATAGAGTCCAATATTAATATTAATTTTTTAAATCCTATTTTTGTGTAATTGCAGGTGTTCCAGTTGAGGAAATGGAATGTTTGCTAGATTTTATGTATCGAGGCTCGATAAATGTTGCCGAAGAACATTTGCCCTCCCTCATTAAAACTGCAACGGATTTGGAAATTCGGGGATTGTCCGGTGACGAGAGAAGCAACAATGAGAATATTTATTCGAGAGTCGAGGTTGAGGCGAGAGTTCGAGCATGCCAGATTGATACGAGACTCGATAATTATGCGAAAATGTGCGATAACGCGATAGCTGCAGATTGCATAAAACTTGAGGAAATCGAGGTTGAGGATGATCCAATGATCATGGAGAATCATGAGGATGATGCTTTCGAGGAAACTGTGCAATCTCCTGGTACTCATAACAAACAATTAATCGTGAGTTGTTTAAAAGATTTTTTCTATTTTTTTGTTTCGTTTTATTTGATTTTTTCTATTTTTTTATTTTATTTTTATTTTTTACTAAGCTAATTACTCCAAATAAAATCACATTTTATATCCAACCTTTGTGTTTCCTTATTTTTTTAGCGACACGTACCAGCTCCGATGTTTAAACGGCAGATACGATACGATGGCCAAAAGCGAGTATCTCTCAGTCGTTCCACGACTGGTAGAGAAAAAGACGAAAATCCAGCCAAGAGGCCACATCGCGATAGCAATTTTTCATCGAGAGACTCCAGTCGTGAGGATAACTGTGATAATAATCTTGGATCACCTTCCCGTTTTGAAGTTGAGGGAGAAATCGTTAAATCGGAAAATTTGTCCAGCAATGGAAGTCACGATCCAACTGTCCCTGCCATACAAATTAACGAGGACGTTATGATGGGACGTGAACGCGATTCTTTGGAAAATTTGGTTAGTATTTTAAATTTTCAATTTTTTTTTTCCTTTTAAATAACAAAATTGGCATTAAAAATGTTACAAAGTTTGATATAATAATTGTCATTGGTAATTCTCGAGGACAGAATTCACAGGACAGCGAGAGCCTCGACGAGCCAGAGTCTAATGCAGCTGGACGAAAAAAACATTCGATGGAAGTTGCGAAAAAGGATGTTGATCCATCCCAAGAGAAAAAGGATCGCAGTGGGCCAGGCAAAAAGGACAAATCGCAGTACAAACCATTTCCCTGTGACCTCTGCACTCTGGCATTTACGAGAGCGTCTCATCTAGCCCGACATCGAAGAGTTCACACGGGCGAGAGACCTTTCGCCTGCAGTCTTTGTCCTCGAATGTTTGCACGACAGGATAAGCTAAAGCAACATTTGGATTCTCATCTTCAGTGGCCAAAACGGAAAAATCTCGCTAGTCTTGCCGGTGGAAGCGACAGCAGCGCCACGAGTCACATTATGCAGTTGACTTCTTTGCCGGTAGGTGGCCCAGCCACGGCATTCAAGGGAAATAAACGCGGTAGGCCGAGAAAGGTGAACACGAGAACGTCTCTATTGAATGAAAACACAGCTGATTCACAAAACGACTAGAAGATCTCCCGTATTATTCCGGAATTTCTATCATAATCTCGAGCTCGAGACGAGCCAACGTCAAACAAAATACCGAGAGATAATGGAACAACAACAATAAATAATGCTTCCAGGTGTCCTTGGACCAGTCGACGATCGATGCGATACTAAAATTTGGCAAAATTAGCTCAATGCTGAATTGCAAAAATCACACGACTATGAATCGTCCGATAGATGGCGAGATGGGGCCATAAGAATCGGAATGAAGAAGAAGAAGAAGACTATCAACCGATCTCTGCGACGATCTGGACCAATCAAGAGAGAATGCAGGTCAAGAAGAACATGGCTGTAGCTTTTGAGAATGATATCGAACCGAATAGCATTTTTATCAACGATTAAAAATATATTAACGTTCAAAAAAGGATCTCTTGAATCTCCAGTACGAGACCAAAAAAAAAAGCTTTTGGAACTTTCGTAAAGCTAAAAAGACTGTTCTAGTACACAATTCTTTTCTTTTTTTTTCTTTTTTTTTTACTGAACGGAACCAAAGAATTAGTTTCGGATATTTTGTCATACGCTATTATATATATATATATATATATATATTGTATACGTCGTAAATAATGCGCCATATACTAGATGAAAAAAAAAAAAAACAAACCGAAAAGAAATGAGAGAAATCATATGACGAGTACAAATGTCCATATAGTTTGAAAAGTATATATGCCAAGTTTTTTGCGTGAGCACATCCGTCAATACGATAATTTGAACGTATCGCGCATAAATAACTTATTACATAGTTAAATGTTTGTTACGATACTATTGTGCGATAGATTGATAGTCAAAGAGTTGTGCGCAACTGCGCCAGAATTTTGGGGTTCCCCTGATTTTCAGAATCTCATCTGGTCTAGTCTATTTCTTATTCTGTGTACAAAAAAAGGTAAAAAACAAAAAGTACGTTGAGTGACAAAATACGTCATTGGTGTACGTAACTAGTATAATAACTACGTGAGGAAGTTAAAAAGGAAATTGTTCAAACATTTCACAAATACCTAAAACTCTATTTCTACTTTTTTTTTTTTTTCGAGGCTCTCAGCCGCGCTGAGTGCAAACTTACGCATTAAATGTGTATGAATTGATTGTTTTTTTTTGTTATTTCGACCAGATCAAAGAGACGTGTATTCGTTGACAAAATTATCGTAGAATGTCGTACCATTGCGAATATTTTCAGAAATTTTACCCAGGGTGATTCAGGGTCTTTCTTACTAACATGCTAGTCAAGTGTAACTCTCCTAATATTAATTTCTAACAACCCGGGTGAAAGTTCTGAACTTTAATAAGAAAATTATAGACAAAATACGTTGAATTTTTTTATATTTTTGCTGTCGTACATTATTACGTTTACTTATATTGATCAGCCTTGAGCTTAATATGTGCAATTTTAGTATATATGTACGTATATTTGTCGAATTATCTTTGGTACTAAAATTTTTTTTTTTTTTTTTTTCGTACCTCGTTATTGTAACGAATTTTTGTGCAATTATACTCTGTATATGCCTGTACTATAAAAAGCGCATCAATGTATGCACGAATGGCATTTCATAATGACATCTTTTTGGCTATTAACGAATTATTAACGAGTGAATCCTATTGGGCATGTGTGTAAATATTAACGTTTGTAAGATGATTTTGATAACTTTTACATTGAGTTCAAAGCCAGTCATCGCAAAAATCCCCAGATACTAATTTTTAATTCAGTCGAATCATTTCTCATTTTTAGTCAGCCATGTTGATTTTGACTTTAACTAGAGTGTCCAAAGCAGAAGCTTGACAAATTTCATTTTAAAAGTCTCTGATTCAACTGATATCTCGAAATAGAAGGACAAAACGAAAAAAATCGGACAATAAACGTTAATCATTTCTCATTTTTAGTCAGCCATGTTGATTTTGACTTTAACTAGAGTGTCCAAAGCAGAAGCTTGACAAATTTCATTTTGAAACTCCCTGATTCAACTGATATCTCGAAATAGAAGGACAAAACGAAAAAAATCGGACAATAAACGTTAATCATTTCTCATTTTTAGTCAGCCATGTTGATTTTGACTTTAACTAGAGTGTCCAAAGCAGAAGCTTGACAAATTTCATTTTGAAACTCCCTGATTCAACTGATATCTCGAAATAGGACAAAACGAGAAAAATCGGACAATAAACGTTAATCATTTCTCATTTTTAGTCAGCCATGTTGATTTTGACTTTAACTAGAGTGTCCAAAGCAGAAGCTTGACAAATTTCATTTTAAAAGTCTCTGATTCAACTGATATCTCGAAATAGAAGGACAAAACGAAAAAAATCGGACAATAAACGTTATTCTACTTGCATTGCATGCGGTAAAATTTACTCCCGCGATGATTTTTTCCCTCGGTACCCTGCTGCTCATACATGACTTACCGATCCGATCGACATCATTTTCCAGAATGAAAATTTCATTCTCACACTTGTGTGAAACCAAATCGTCGCCAAATGCTGATGCCACCAAAAAATAAAATAAAAAAATTGTTCAGTTGGATATTATTAGAGACACGAACCGATAATAAGAATATTTGGGTAATTAACATAACTTAAAACTTAACATAACCTAAAACTTTACGAAAATCCGAAAAAATTCATAGGCGTTCCTTCAAATATTAACTTAGAAAATGCCCAAAAATAGACGACAAAGACGCTTTGAGAAAAATGTAACTAAAAACGCGAGTTTAACCTGAAATTTCGTAAGATCCAAAGAATAAAACTACTTACAGACGCAGCAGAGTAAAAAAAAATATCAATAACATTGTATTTTAAATAAAAACAACACAATTTGTCCAGTACGGCGTTCAAGCCTTTCGACTGCGCAACCAAACCGGAAGTGCCTGTTGAAATAAAATCCGAAAGAGCGCGCTGCGTTCGTTCAACTTCCGTCGCGCGACACTAAAAAGTTATTGGTCAACTCTCGACCAATGAGAGACAATAAAGAAAAAGCCGATTTTCCAACGAGCTTGGACTAACGGAAATAATTCTTCTATCACGTCCGCTCGACGTCCTCCATTGCGGCATTGCCCATTGGGAACTTTCGAGAAACGGTGGGTTTCTAGCAGTGTGTTAATTCGTCCACGGGTATTAATATTGTATATTCTTATTCGCAAGCGCGCGCGACCAAGTCACTTTGCTCGAGGACGTTAAATAAATTTCTTGGATCATTGTGAAAAGAAGTGAAGAGCACACGCCTTTTGACGTTATTCCGCAACACGTTTTACAACAAATTTCTCTACTTCGAGGCTCGAGGTGAGTGTAGCTCAAATTTTTAACGGGATTTACGGTATATTTCAACGAGCATTAATACTACAGGGGCCACGATCAATAAACTCGATGGTCCAAGCGATCGTTTCTTTTTCGCTCATTTAACACGAAATTATCATTTTTTTTTTCTTTCCTCGATCTTTACACTCGTTATGCTGCTGCTGATAACTCGTCATCGCTCAACCCTCTCCCCCTTTATTTCTTTGCCCTTTTTTTTTCTCGTTAAATCGTCGTTCACGTCCATCGTCATAGACCGCAACGTGCACTTTGCGGTTTGAAGGCTATCGGTTACCTATAGGGGTACTTTATGTACGTTGCATGTAATCCTACATAGATATATATTCAAAGGCTATGAACGAAAGGCACGCCTGTACGAAATATATGCGATTGGAACGCGTGTTCTCTCGATCTTTGCGAAGAACATTCGCGAGACATTCTGGGCTTCGACCACCTCGCGACTCCATGCTTCTTTAGACGGAAACATTTTTTTTTTTTTTTTTTTTTTTTTTTTCGGCAAATTCATTCCAAATGCTTTCCATTGATAATGCGTCCTTGAAAGGCACGAGGCTTGATTTTTCGACTCCGGTTATACAGTCGCGCGTCAATGTCGACGTCATTTACGCCGTTTTTGCCTCTCCCTACCTTTCATGCTACGATAGAACTCGAAATCATAGTCGTTTTCGCTTGCATTATAATTGCAATGAAAGTCACTCGGATCGTGTACGTGTACGTCTTTCGAGCTAACGCCCGATAAAACGTTGGAATATTTTATTATCATCAACGTTGCGTTTTTTTTTCTTCATTCCTCAAAGTACTCGGACACGGAAACGAAGAGCGTCTAGTCCATTACGCGATATAAATGTGCCCAGTCATTCGAGTTTGATATTCTTGGGTTGGCAGAATGCCGTATGAAAAAAAAAAAAGTGATTACCGACATATCCCTTTGTTTCGATTTCCCGTCTTCCTTGTCTTATGTAGAATGCGAGAGAAATAAACCGAGAGAGAGAGAGAGAGAGACGGTAAGACTTTGTGGCGTTATGCAGTACTTACATATGTACATCGTTTAATTGTTCGATAATGGCTGATTTCAAACTCTCGAAATTCAAGTTCAAACTGTGTCGGTCGCCATTTTGAAACACTCTCGCCAGCCTAATCGCATTTTCTCGTGTCTCTTATATATTCTCGAATCTATGAAGAAAATACACTTTTTACTAGAAAAAAATGCTACAATTAACGCAATTTTTTTTTATAGAGCTGCTTGAGTCATAAATGGTTTTTTCGAATCTTGAACAGTGCAACTTGCAAATTAAAAAAACGGGCCCAAATTATTAACCTTTTAATCGAAAGGGTCGGAGGATTTGTGTGAATTTTAAAAATTCGAAATAACTTTCAAATAAATAAATAAAATAACAAATTTGCATGATTACTTCTCCCCTTAATATTTATATATGCATTCTAGCTAGAAAATACATAGAAATTAAAACATGACAAAAAAAAAATCTGAAACTTATCAAGAAGCATCGTAAACAAAGATGGCTGCCTTTGATACTTCCTTGAAAAAAAAAAAAAAAAAAAAAAAAATGAATTTCAGTAAAAAATTTATCTGGTGCTGTCCCACATGGAAATAATTTAGAAAATCTATAATATTGTATGAAAAATATACAAAATATAAATGCAGTAAAAAAAATTAATAAAATATATTTCATGCATTTCCTTCAATGATTTTACTCTCAAGTCGTATTCGACTTACAAATTTCCTTTAATGCCCAAAAAATCATCACACAACCTGCCAACCAAGCTTTGCTGCATTTGATTTTGGAAAAAAAAACTTAAGGTTTTGGGCCCAGTTGCTGATAATCTTATGGACAAACAATAAGTGCGAGAGAGATGGAAATAGAAATTCTTATGGGATGTCAGCAACTGCGCCAATTATATTATAAACATTTTTAGTCTCAGTATAATAAATATTTGACCTGTACGTGCCCTCAGGGCAAGAAGATAAAAATCTTTGTGCGTTATTTGAATATTGGTACAATGAAATTACAGGTGAAAGTATTTTCGACGAGTGAGCAGCTTGTCCGAGCATTAATTTCTTTTCGAGGCTAATTTCAAAGCTATCAATACGGCGACAATGGTGAAAGAAACAACGTTTTATGACATACTGGGTGTGAAACCCGGCTGTTCCGATGAGGATCTCAAAAAAGCTTACAGAAAGCTCGCCCTCAAATATCATCCTGACAAAAATCCCAATGAAGGAGAAAGGGTTAGTTGAACAGAATCAAGAAAAAAAAATTGCATAATTTATCACAATGAAATTATGACGAAAATAAAACGAAGAAATGAACAAAAAAAAACTTTTACACGGATTAATTCACAGTTCAAACAAATATCACAAGCTTACGAGGTCTTGTCGAATTCGGACAAGAAGCGTATTTACGATCAGGGTGGTGAACAAGCTCTGAAGGAAGGTGGCATGTCGGGAAGCGATTATTCATCACCGATGGACATCTTTCAAATGTTCTTTGGTGGTCGAAGAAGGGAACGCAAAGGTCACGATGTTATGCATCATCTTTCCGTATCCCTTGAGGAATTGTACAAGGGCACTGTTAGAAAATTGGCCCTGCAAAAGAACGTCATCTGTGATAAATGCGAAGGTCAGTAATCGATTATCGGAGCTGCGATAAAAAATAAACTAAAAAAAATGGCCTTTTTTTTTTTCATTTTCTCAAAATAATTCAACGAGTTTTGCAACTTGAATTAGTAATTATAAAAATTATACGAATTTATTAATAAATTATCAATGCTCGATTAATGATTTGAATATAAGAATTAACCAACTTGGAAGTTTGGAGCTTGCGAGGCTTACCGACAGGTGGCGAAACGGAACAAAGAAAATTTGAATAAATTTTATTAATCGATCCAATTTGATGTTTTTATTCTTTTGTCCAGGTGTCGGAGGTAAAAAGGGGTCGGTCGAGCGATGCACCATTTGCCAGGGTACCGGCATGCACGTTGTCATACAACAGCTCGGACCATCAATGGTTCAGCATTTGCAACGTCCCTGCTCGGAATGCCGGGGACAGGGTGAGCGTATTCATCCTCGAGATCGTTGCAAAAATTGCAACGGCAAAAAAACGATCAGAGACAGGAAGATATTGGAGGTTCATGTCGACAAGGGCATGATGGACGGACAAAAAATTCAATTCAACGGTGAGGGAGATCAAGAGCCAGGACTTGAACCTGGTGATATCGTCATTCGTCTCGAGGAGAAGGAACACGAGATTTTCAAGTGAGTTGCCTGATTTTATAACTTTGATCCTTTATTTCTTTTTATTTTTTTTACTCTAAAATAAGACGAGGAAATTTTTTCTACTTTTCAATAAATTTTTCATTGTCGTAGAAAAATGTATGAAGCTTTTTCTTTTAAAGAATTTAAAAAAAAACGGGAGAAACAACAAAAAAATCTTAAACTCTTTAACAGTCCTCAAACCTCCCCCGAAAAGAAATTCGAGGGTAATGGATTAAAAAAAATAAAAACGCTATTTTCAGGCGTTCTGGCAATGATCTCTTAATGACGATGAATCTGGAATTGGTCGAGGCACTTTGTGGATTTCAAAAAGTCATTCGTACACTAGATCAGAGAGATTTAGTGATAACGTCGATGCCTGGCACGGTGATAAAGCATGGCGAGATAAAATGCATTACGGGCGAGGGTATGCCAGTCTACAGGGATCCATTCACGAGAGGCAAATTGACAATTCGTTTTGCTGTTAATTTTCCAAAATCACTCGATCCAAGCGTTATACCGACCCTCGAGCAGTGTCTACCACCTCGCGAAGAAATTATCATTCCGGATGGCGCTGAGGAGTGTGTACTAACCGATTTTGATCCAGAGTACGAGGCAAGACAGCAGGGTGACTCGCGACAGGCATATGAAGAGGACGAGGGCGGAGCGTCGCGTCTTCAATGCGCCACACAATAATTTTTACATTTACAAACAATTGTAACTAATATTGGTGACGAAGAATCCGAGAATGACCAACATCCATTATTCATCGCATAAAATCCGTTGTTCCCTGCCACATTCACGATACTTTTTATCTCCCCCTCCCTTTCGCTCTTTCTCTCTCTCTCTCTCTCTCTCTCTCTATCTCGACCTCCTCCTCCTCCACCGCCATTTTCTTCGTTGACTCGGACTTGGGCAACTTTGTCATTGCGCTCTCGCGACATTCTGCGAGAAATCGACCAAAATCATGTTCGAAAAACTCGACAAATTGCCACAATTTTCCTTTATTTTCTATTATTATTATTATTTTTTTTTTTTTTTTCGAACCATCACTGATCGTACTCGATTTCCACCTACAGACGAAAAAACTTAAGGGCTAGGGAGAGAAAAGCAAAATGAAATGTTGACTCGATTTTTATCTGATAACGATTTATATATAAAAAAAAAAAAAAAAAATAACAAAACACGTGGCCCTGTCGATCTTCGACAAGTTGCATCGTCTGATCAATTATGATTGTGAGAAACATTTTCCCTCATTATCATCGGTCCTTCCCCGAACTTGGAAAAAAAATATATATATACGTAATAAATATTTATTCGTAGGCGCGTAAATTTAGAACAAAAAAAACAGCATAGACGGAGCAACAAAAAAAGCTAGAATAGCATAATTGCTTCGTCAGCGTTTGACAAACGCGTTAATGGTAATAGGCTTGAATGTAAGACATGACGAAAAAATTTGTTGTCCCAAGACCTTTTGATGATTATCAAAAGTCTTTTGCGGGCACGCACGCGAAATCCCGTAACCATCGAATCGAATTGTTCCTCTTGGAAAAAAGAAAAAAAAAATGATTAGATCAATAAATGAAGATATCTTGATGTCTCAACTTGTCGATGTATCTACTTGACCTTTTAATTTTTTTTTTTTTTTTTAAATTCTTTTTTCGAGCATCGGCCCAATCAGGCCGTTTCATACCAAAATCAATAGATTTACGAATAAACTACAAAGACTTTTTTTGTTGGTCGATCGAGCTTGGACGATTTTAATATTCCATTTATCCATTTTGGCCTAAACGATGATTACCTTACTTTTTTCCCCCATAGAAGATACAATTTTTCATTGACTCAAAACTTAAAAATTCCCTCCACAGTATGACCGAGTCCGAGTCGATATTTTCATTCCAAAGTGGTTATTGGTCCCAATAAACAAAAACCGTAACGAATAAAAAATAAATAAAAAAAAACTTAAACGAATCGCAAAATTTGCACATTGTCGAAATTTAAACCGCGTTTTAATTCGTACAATTCAAAGTATAATGTAGCTATTCGGCATGAATATTATCGAAAGAAAAATGAAAAATCTTTGATAAAATTGATAAATTTTGCGCTTTTTTTCTTGTTGTTTTTTTTTTTTTTTTTTCCTATGTTATTGAAATGAAACTCGTGGATTATTGAAGGACAACTGAAGCTCGTACGAAAAATAGAACAATGATAATGGCGTCGGCTTGATACTACGCAATAAATATATAGTTTAATGAGGAATACGAATTGTATCCGCGATTTCCCTCTAATTATCAAATTTTCTATCTGTAATTATTTCGTACCCGATATAGCATAATATTTGTCGTTTGCATTATTTTTCTCTCTGTTATCGATGTTAACGACGCATATAAAATAATTTTCAACAAGAAAACTCGAAGCACTCGCCAGCACTATTCAAAGCTCCCGCGAAAAATGTGCGGCAAAAAAAAAATAATTGCACTCATTCTTTTTGCCTCGCGAAAAAAGTGCAGTTTTAATGCTGATTATTTATCACGACCACGCAGGAAAATCATGGCGATTTATAAGTTGGACAGAAATGTTGAAACGTTAACGACGAATAGAGAATTAATAATGTGTTTTAAAAAGTAAACGACGAGATATCTTACATAATAAATAACAAAAAAAAAATTAAAACAACAAACGCGGTAGTTTAAATACACACACGGTAGCTAGATTTCATCAAATAGACGAAGAAAAAAAAATCTGTAATCTAATTTATTATAGAAAAATTCCTGATTACTTATCATCTCGTCTCTAAGATACGCATTGAGTAAAGATTATTGGAAAACAAACGAACATAACAGAAATGGCGTTCTTATTGTCCAGAAAAAAAAAACAAACAAAAAACCCTCACCATATTGTCGAGTCAAAATTTGAGGGAGCCAAGTTTTTTTCAGTGCTGCTAATGCATTGACACATCTCGTAAAAAAATAAATTTTGCCATGGTGTTATTAAAAGTTGAGCGCTTGAGGATATGGAAGTGAAAAGAAGATGGATGCCTTCGTGGACTGGAATCTCGTCAATCTCGTGTTGACAAAAGAACGCAATAATTTGAATTACTCGCGCCTTAGATAGTTGCGCCATCTGTGGGTGAAAGCCGCCACTCGCGCATCGACAGCGCCTCTATGCGGCAAAGCGGTGAAACGAATTTTTGTTTCACCGAGTCAGTCTCGCGCACACGCTACACCGCGTGGTCGTGTGCTAGTTAGTAGCGCGTCAGCGACGCGTGAATCATGATGGCGCGGTTCGGTTATTAAGTAACTGGAGGCCGCAGTCTCTCATGTGTTTTTTACATTCTCAATACGTCAAATCATAACGTATTTATGTTCGGCTTTGATTCGCAAACTGTCAAACAAAACACAGCTCGTTTCTCGCACAAGTAATTTTTTTTACACGACAAAAGTCCAACACAGCATTTTATTGCGACATTAGACTGAACGAAAAATAAAAATATTTTCTCTCGCACAAAAGTCCAAAGCACGTTATAAATATTGTGCCAAGATTCAGGTAAGCATTTCGCCAAGGTGTCAGTTTTCGATCTTTGTACTTTGTATTTTCGTACTTTGCTGCATATTTTTATTTTGAATATTCGAATGTCGCAATGCGCACAAGTGCGTGCGTCTCTTTATACCTTTTCACTATATAGCAGACAAACATTCGTGCACGTGTTTGAATGGGGAAAAAGAGAGAGAGAGAGAGAAAGAAAAAAAGAATGCAAGAGCGATTATCTCATAGTGTACTTTAAACACTTCGAGGTCAATGGTCTGAAATCGTCTTTCGTGTTCTATCTGCTCAATCGTCTATTGCCATGTTATTTCTATAGGAACATTCGACTTCAACATTACCAATTATACACAAAAACGATGAATTAAATGTGAAGAAATATATTTAAAAAAATGATCTCAGATACGATAAATTATCTGAAGGATCCTCATTTAGTCGCGAGGATCCAGGAATTTTTTGGAATTCGGATAAATTATCACAAAGAATTTTGTGATAATATTAATGCCCAAAGAGGAGAAAAAAATGATTTTGAAATTACTGGAAACAGAAAAAATGGATACAATGTGGATCCAAGAAAATCTAATGGACATGGAGAAAAATTGATGCAAGAAACAAGCATTTATAGTGAAGATGAAACTTCATTTCCAGCAGAAACTCTTCATTACACAATTATTAATCATTTTTGGTACTATCTCTTCCTTTTTGGAACTGAACTCGGTGATGAAACTTTTTACTCTTCATTTATACCATTTTGGTTCTGGAATATCGATGGTGCAGTCGGAAGAAGAGTAGTTTTGGTCTGGGCAATTATTATGACTATCGGTAAGATTGACATCATCCAATTGAAAAAAAAAAATTGATAATTATATTTAAATTTTATTTCCTAAAAGTATTCTTCTTGCAGTTTTAATTCTTAGCTGATTTATTTTTAATTATTTATTAAAATTCACTAATATTCCATAGGTCAGGGATTAAAGGACATAATTTGCTGGCCACGTCCGGCTTGTCCACCCGCAGTCAGACTTCAGAGCAAATGGTCACAAGAATATGGAATGCCATCGACCCACGCAATGATAGGAATCTCGATACCATTCAGCGTCGTTCTATTCACCATGAACAGATACATATATTCATTTCCCATTGGATTTATCATAGCTACTCTCTGGTGAGGTTACAGAAATTTTGTCGAGTTCCTTATTGCTCATCGAATCTCGCTATTTGTCAATTCGACATTGACACTTTCCATATCGTGTGAAAAATGGCACCTCATCCATACAAACATGAGTCTTTCGTGGTTAACTTTTTTCACCTATTCAAAGTCGTTCGAAAAATCTCGAAAAATTTGTTAATATACTTTGAACTTTGTAGAGTTTAGTCTGTCCTTCATTTTGAAAACAAAAATGAAGTTCAGTATCATTTAATTATCGAGGAATAATGAATAATTGGGGAGATGAATTAAATCGATCGGACACGAAAAACCCATGTTTGGCCGAAAAGGGTTTGTCCCTTTCCATATCATGTGAAAAATGGCACCTCATCCATACAAACATGAATCTTTCGTGCTTAACTTTTTTCCCCTATTCAGTCGTTCGAAAAATCTCGAAAAATTTGTGAATATACTTTGAACTTTGTAGAGTTTAGTCTGTCCTTCATTTTGAAAACAAAAATGAAGTTCAGTATCATTTAATTATCGAGGAATAATGAATAATTGAGGAGATAAATTAAATCGATCGGACACAAAAGATCGACGTTTGTACGCGGAAAGAGTTAATAAGATTATATTTCATCGTTCTACCATTCATACCAAATATCTCGATAAATTTTCAGGTGCGTTCTCGTATTCATGAGCAGATTATATCTCGGAATGCATACAGTCCTCGACATTGTTGCCGGACTTGGACTTGCTATTTTACTGATGTTGCCACTAGTCCCACTCGTTGATTTTACCGATCATTATTTTCTCACTGAGAGTTGGGCACTCGGACTATTAATCGCTCTCAGTATCGTTACGATAGTTTATTATCCCTGTAGTGACCGTTGGACGCCCACCAGGCAAGTATTTATACCTTTTTCTTCCTCCCTCCCTTGCCTCGCCCCCCCCCCCCATATTTATACAGAGAAAAGAATATAAATCATCCAAAAGTATTTTATCATCTCCATTTAATTTAACAGAGTTGTTTTTTCATATGAATCTGATCTAATAATAATTTTCATCAAGTAACATTTGGTTGAATATTCGACTAAAATGTTAAAATTCGAAAAAACAGAAAAAATAATTTTTTATCTATATATATATATATATATTTTTTTTTTAATACTCGATAAAATACTTTTGACCATTGAGTATCGACCTCCTTTACATGTACATGAATTCGATGATTCCCAAATTTCATGTAAAAAAAAACGTGTGATTTATACCAGTTGGAGAATTCTGATAAAAGGATTGAGAGATTTTAATGATAAGAGGGTGATAATAATTGATTTTTCGATTATGATAGGGGCGATACGGCAATGGTTGTATCGGTAACTGCAGGTGTTCACGTTGGGGCGTGGCTGAACTACAAGACAGGAGCACTATCGGCGCCTCTCTTTCCACCTCCGTACCAAATTATTTGGCCATCTTATCCGATGCTTGGACGTACAATATTACGAACGGTTATCGGTTTTTGTTGCGTAATTGGCACAAAAGCATTGTGCAAATCATTGAGTTACGCGACAATGTGTGCCATACTTCGTGTTAATTCCAACGAGCTAATGAAGAGCAAAAATTCATTAGAAAATACAAAAAAGGTACTCGTCGATTTGGTCTACAAATACATAACATGTTTCATGATAGGCTTCAATACGGTCTATTTATTGCCCAATGTTTTCACCATACTCGGCATCGAGAGACCAACTTTTTATACGGAAATGTAAAGAGGATTTTTTTTTACCAATCATCTCCTCTGCTAATTGTGACGAATTCTCTCCCTCGTGTCAAACAAGCTCGGACCTCGAAATACCCGGCCATTTTAAATCGAGCGAGAGTTTACTGAACAAGCCAATTTATAAATCATTTGAGTATAAATACGGTAATGATTCAATTATCAAAATAATAATGATAATTATAATAGATTTTTGGCCATTTTGACACGAGCGAGAGTTCATTGAACAAGCCAATTTATAGACGCTAATCATTTGAGTATAAAAACGGTGATGATTGTTAGTCAACTATCAAAAAATAATATTAATGATAATTATAACAGAGTTTCTGTAACCCGCCGATTTTACTCGTTTTCAAAGCTATGCTCTGCTTTAATTTTTTGTATATAAAACGTACGATGTAGATACTGTTATAATTGCCATGTCAAGAGACTAGTTTCTGTATATAGTTTGAAAAAAAAAAAATATATATATATAATAATAATAATCAGAGTTCATACACTGAGCGCTGGGAAAACAGTCTAAGAATTAAAAATCATATCAATAATGTACTAAAGCTTCAACCCAAATGATTATCAAAGCCCAAAAAGTGGCTTGTAAATTCGAAAATTTAATAAAAAAATATCAATCATTCGTTGGATTTGTTGAATTCACGAGATTTAGAATCCGTCGGGTCATCGTTTTTTGCTATAATTTATTTATTATAGCGAGAATTAAACATTCTCGTGAGCAAACGCATATAATAATAAAGTAGTAAGTTTTTTTTTCTTTCTTTATTTTCGACTTGACTAACTTTTTTTTTCCTGACAGTTTTTTTTTTTTTCAAATCACATATTACCTCATATCACTGGAATGTTCAGCCGCAATACCTAAAAATTTCAAATTCTCACAATTCCAGTTACTTTTCGTTTTTACACAAGAAATTTAAGTAGAAAGAAAAATATTAACTCACGCTCAAGTTCTGATCCATCACGGCGGTTACTTTATCCTGATCCAGAGTGTAAGGTAAAAAAACATCGACGAGATAATTCGTTCTTGGCGCCTCGACGATTATACGATCATCGCAAACGTCCACTCTGATGTCTTTTATGCGATGCTGCAAATTTAGATGTTGCATCGATTTTTTTGTTTTCCGTTATTTCAATGGGCAAATTTATTGCTGATTCTTGGTAATTTCTTACCCTATTAGGAAGTTTGAAATAGCCCATCAAATATTCGATCTTTCCCTCTTTTGGTTTTCTCAATATAATATATTGCGGATCTTCGATGAGTGAAATTTTTCCCATTTTCGCTTCTGCATGGGATTCCTTTATTGCTGATGTACTGGCAATTTCTTCGATCAATGGTTTTTTTACTGTTGGCTTTTTTGGCTCTCGTTTTTGTACTCGGTGATCGTGCAATTTGCCCATCACCTGCGTCATTGGAATAAATGGATGAAATTTTCTTGAATCAGGATGAAGAAAAATGAAAACAATTTCAATGCAACGATATTACCTTGCGATTTTTTAGGACCACATAGTCAGTTTTTATAGGCTTGTCGTGTTTGTCACTGACTGCGGTAATTATAGTTAGTACAGTAAAGCCCCAGAACGTTTTTTTAGACTGACACTTCTCAAAGTACTTTGTATTCAAAGCGATATCATAGGTCAGACATGTTTCTCCACCTGTGGAAGGAAAATATTTTTTTTTTGAAAATTTGCTTATTCTTTTTCTCATAATTTTCTCTCACTCGCAGATCTATGAAAATTGGAAACTTATGAATAATTTCCCATTAAAAAGGTAGACTTTTTTTTTCATTTTCACGAAAACAAATTTTTCTCCAGGAGCCATTATTTGTAATATTTTGAGCCCATAATCTTCAGGAACTTTGTTTTTTTTTCATACTTTTGTCATTTTCAAATCGTTCATGGCCTATGCTCATGGGTATGCACCAGGCTGGCTGTGTCTCGTTCAGTACTTCGAAAAATTTCTCTTCTGACAAATCTTCGGGTGGCGGTATCTCAGTGGTGTGACAAATATTGAGAAATACTTTTTCACCATTTTCAGTTTTACACTTGACACAGGCACCTGTGAGAGAAACAAAAATCAAATTTTCGTCAAATTCTCATAGCAAGAATTAATACGCAAAAATTGATCGATGTATTTTTTTTTCTCCAGTTACCTGGAAAAGGACGAAATGTCACCGAGGGTGGTTCGGGTTTTTCGATATTACGCAAAAGTTCGTTTAGTTCTTCATCCTCTTTTTTTATATCCTGAAATAATGAATTGCCGTTAGTTGAAGTGGAGGGAGAAGGGGTGGGGGGTATTAATACTTCCGGCTACATGATCCTAACCAACAAAAAAATTGCAAACACGTCGAACCGGCTGTTGTTGTTATTGGGAAAATTCTCACCGTAAGTAGTAAACTATTCTTTATGATTGACTCGTCAACCTCAAGAAGAGATTTGTTCGACATTCCGTACTGTGTTTGCCGAATGTATTATGCGAAATTAATGTTTTCTTATTCGTTTTTCGTCCTTTTTTTAAATATCTTACGGTGTATTGATCAAGCGAACTGGCGATTAGCGAAAGTGGTATGAAAGTGTAAACAACCAAAACGCAAGACAGGAAGAGCGCCATTACTTCCGATTTTTCACCTCTTACATTACCATCTGCCGGTAATAAATTAATATAAATAAAAATCTTTTATTATTTTTATCTATTTATTTGAATATAAATCAATTGATTACACAATCGATTTATTTATTTCATTTTATATGATAACTCATATTTTCTTTGCCTTTCAGGGTGATGAAAGTTTCAAAAATATATATTCAATTGTATAGCAACGTTGAAGATTATTGAGTGTTTGACAATTTTTTATATTTATTCCCAAGTTTTATAAGTAAAAAATATGCAATATCCTATTGTATATAAACAATGAATAACAATAAGACTAATTATTGTCTCAAGAGCTCTAGTTCTCGCCGGTGTAGCAACCGAAGAAAAGAGGAAAAGTCTCGTTTAACGTATAATATGAGTCTAACAAAACTTACTTTGTCATGACAATGATACAAATAATAAGGCCTTCAGCAACAACTGCTTATTCACATAAATAAGCTTAAGTCAATAATAGTTGTAGCATTATTGTAAATATTTATACTAAATATGATAAATATTTGTGAACATTTTATTAAATTTCATTTTTATTAAATTAATATATGATAGAGACCGTTAGCGAGTGATCGCCTGGAATTGCTCTCTTATGCCATATATTTTATGTATAAATATATTATTAATTCTTCGCCAGGTGTACGTAAAAATATTTATCGCCATACAAATCATTTCATCATAGACATTTTCTTTTTTTTTCACATTTGACATTAATGGAGTTGAAAATGTTAAATGTTGTTACAATAAAACATATTTATTGCCTGCACACCATAAATTATAAAACATCTGGAATATTACAAAATATATATTTTAGTCTACCAATTCTGTTTAAAACATATCATAGGATAAATATAATGAAAAATAAATTATGCATTTTCATAAATTTTAAATCTTAATATTTTTCCTGCGTAAGTAAAACTTATGAGTGTTACTCGCCTAAACGTATCTTAGATTTTTGATTAAAAAAAAACTGCCTTATATTCGCGTCGTATTAAAAAACAATGAAAAAAAGTTACCACGTTAAAACGTCGTTGACCACGTTGACATTATTATGGACAGTTTGAGTTCTACAATTTTATGTTCACGACTGGCTGTTTCTCGATTTACACGTCAGTACACTATGATTTATTATGTATTGAAGTTTTTTTTGCCGCCGAAGCATCGAATAATTCACGCTATACGCTTATATAGAACCAGCAGATAAATGATTATTCACACTTGTGACAATATTTGTCAGTACACAGTAGTTCCTGATGCTTGATACGAACGCTCGAATCGGAATTTAATTTTTTTTTATCTAAAATTCTTGTATAAAAATTTCAGGCAAACCACTTTCGACCGATTTGAGCAAGTCAAAGATTTCGTACGATTTATTCGACCCTTCCAATATTTCGAGTTTTGGTTGGAAAAACTCAAGAATTTTGAGAAAAAAAATCTGCGGCTACTTCACAAGATACGAATGGAACAAATTTATTTAAAAAATATAAATATTAATTTATTTATTCATCCCACTTATCCGTTTATTGAAATAAACAAAGACATAATAATTTGCATAATTGATTTATTTATTTAATTCTATATGATTGTGGAATTAATATTTTTTGTTTTTTTATTTCAGGGTGAAGGGAAAAAGGTTCGAAAATATGAATTCCTTGATGCAGCAAGGCGATTTAAACTAGGCCATTGAGGATTTCATAATTTTGTACATTAAATGTGCATTTCTGCTAAGGTCGTATATTATATATTTTATAAATAACGAATGACAATAAGCCTAATTAATTATTGCCCTCAAAGTTCTAGTCGTTGCCGGTGTATTGACCAATGAAGAGACAAACATGATAACGCTTAGAAGCGATGATGACGAGAAAGGGATGATTTGCGTCGAGCTCTACCCGTTTCAGAGAAACGCCCGATTTATTCGCAATATCAGATCCTGAAAATAAAAAGGAGAGTGAATATCGGCACATTTATTATTATAGCGTTGCTGTATGCATGCGATATCGATGAGAGGCTACGAGGGTAAGAAGAAAAAAAACGAAGAAGAAGAAGAAACGGAGAAAGAAGAAACGAAAAAAGTAAATATTTGCTTGCACACCTGAGGAGAGAGAACTTACCACTCGCTGCCCCGGCCACGGTACCCTGCTCGTTAACATTAATAAAAGCCTTCTGTACGATCTTGCTGATCATCAGAGGATCATCGGAGATTCCAGTCAAATTGGCCCAATCGGATAGTCCCAGCTACAGAAATACGAAGAAAAAGTAAAACGGTACAGTAACGTTAAGCCATTCATGAGTTTTGATTATTTGCCAGAATGTAAATTTCATTGAGACAAAAAAAAAACTTACTTCCATGAGAGGTGCCTCGAAGTTGATCTCGCTTTCGATTTTAAATCTCGGCAGGTAAAGATTGACCAGGCGATTACGCTTTCCAAAAAGTTGTTTAATGTCGATATTCTGGATTTTCGATACGACATCAGGAAGACCGTCTCTCACATCCGGAAGTATGATAAACATACTTATAGAATCTCCATTTTCCGCCAAGGCAGACTCCTCCAGGTACAGTGTATCCTTTTTTTTGTGTATCGCAATGAAAAAAATTGTATGTATAAATTTTCATTAATTTATAACGTTGTTTAGTTTGCAACATTTTAATGGCCCATATTTACCTCGTACGTGAGCTCGACGAATTTTGCGCCGATTTCGGCAAGTTCTCCATAACGACGGCGTGAGCTGCCGTGCATAGTTGCAATGTTCTTTGGTTCCTTACCATCAACATAGAAAGGACGTATTGTTGTGAACTCGGATTCAAATTGGGATTCCCAGCGGCCCTCGAAATAAACGGCATTGACGAGAACGAGCCCCGTATTACTTTTGAGATCATCTTTGACAAAGAAATGAGACATTTTGATTGAAATAAAAATAATAATGAAATAAAATAAATAAATAAATACGAAAGGACTCGTAATTGTGAAATTGGGATTGCCAGCGATCCTCGAAAAAAAAAAAAAACGGCATTAATTAACGAGAACGAGATCTGTTACGCTGTTGAGATCATCTTTGACAAAGAAATGAGACATTTTGATTAAAATAAAAATAAAGTGAAATAAATTTAAAAAAATGGCATTTACGAGAACGAGACCTGTCTTGCTATTGAAATCGTCTTTTGGCAACAAAAAAATAAGAT